>LGRX02031332.1:0-15060 GCA_001247695.2 Cymbomonas tetramitiformis
GCACAGCCCCGGTGGCTCACATAGCATGCACAGCCCCGGTGGCTCACATAACGCGCACAGCCCCGGTGGCTCGCATAGCGCGCACAGCCCCGGTGGCTCACATAACGCGCACAGCCCCGGTGGCTCACATAACATGCACAGCAAGTATCTCTGGAGGAAATGAAATCCAAACAAAGGCGTAAAACAAAACCAAACCCATCAAAACAATGGCGGGCACCAAAGGGCTCCCCACCAAAATCAAGGGAGCAGCATAGAGTGTGGATGTAACCATCCCCTGCCTCTCCTCGCAACAAACAACCAGAGCACCAGTCTCCAAAGCAAAGCGCTCCTACGGAATAGCACGAGGCACGCTGGCTCAGGCCAGCTCACATCATCCGAGTGGATGAAAGATGCATGCAAGAGCAGGACGTGGCCGTGACACAGTACCACACATAGAGTGCACGCAACGAGATCTGAAAAGTGGTGCTCACGAGGGCGCAAGATGGGCCCGAGGGTCGCTTTTGGTCCGCTTTCCTAACAATCGCCGCCACCGCAACACCACACGAGCTCCAAATCCGCACAAGCAGCCACTGAGTGCTGTAAGCCAGCCGGAAAGGGGTTCGGGACTGCGTCCAGGTGGTGAGTCACGGGCAGCAACGGCTTTGCGGATGGGGTACGCACATGAAGCATGAGCCACTGAATGGCAACGTTGCAGTTGCGAAGTGTGCCGAGGATCTGATCATGATTGCAGAGGATGAACTCCTCAGTCAGCACACCCTGCAGTCCACCCCACTTGCAGAGCGCACCGTGAGGCTTGTGCAGCACTGCCGGGCAACTCCGCCAGTTGTCGGGCTGGCAACTCCCTTCACAAGGAAGAGCCCCCTCATGACTGTGACGAAGCTCATAACGTCAATAAAGCAAACCCGCTCCCACCTCCATAACAAAGCTGACAACGTCAGTGAGATGAGCCCCCTCCACCTCTGTAAGAGAATTGACAACATCAGTGATGTAGGGCCACTCTCACCTCTGTGAGAAAGCTGGCAAGATCCGTGAGCAACCCCGGGAGCCTGGCCACGTGCTCGAACTGGAGCTTTTTGGCAAGCGAGGGCGTGATGACGTTGTCCAGCGCCAACTTTGCAGCCTGTGTTCGAGGCGAGACCCCAAAGTAGGGTGCTTGACGCCTCCGCATGCAGGTTTTCACGCCTCAACGAGAGATGGTTTTCAAGAAGGGCAACCTGGAAGCTGCAATCTAGAACGCTGCAACGTTGATAGTGCAGCACGTCGGTTGCAAGCGCGTCGACACTGTGAGGACGTTACAGCTCCAATACCAGCGACTGCCGACTGGGGCATCTTCCCGGGCAGGGGGAACAGAAAGGAAAGTGGTTTCAACGAGTGAACGTCGCGGGCAAATGATCATTGATGCCGAACCTGATAGGGCTTCCACTCCACCGACAGGTCGACCGTGTGCCCAAGCGAAAAAGGGATGACCCAGTTGTCAACATAATGCTTGTCGACTATCTC
Source organism: Cymbomonas tetramitiformis (assembly GCA_001247695.2). Lineage (NCBI taxonomy): Eukaryota > Viridiplantae > Chlorophyta > Pyramimonadophyceae > Pyramimonadales > Pyramimonadaceae > Cymbomonas > Cymbomonas tetramitiformis. Next base: position 1,501 of record LGRX02031332.1, read on the forward strand.
TCGCATCACCGCAGTCTCGTCATGCAGAATATCTGGAACGAAATATAGCAATATATACAAGTATGCTGCCTGCGGATTTTGCATAAAACGGTCCACACCTTATGCGCTCGGTGTGGATCGTTGCGAGGTGACAAGACACAAGCAGGCAGTCTAGGGGCACCGAGATCGGTTAGGAATATCTTCAGGAAAACCTTTGGAGGCCAGTGCCAACAAAAGGGAGCACGCGGGAGAAGCGAGCGAGCAGAGTACCCATGGGTTTGCTTGACTTGACCCGCAGTATGGCCGGTGGCACGACACATTTTTATCACGACGTCGATGTTGGGAATATCAGTAGCACCCTGTTAAAACGCAATCGATGTAAGGGGCTGTGCGCGTTATGTGAGCCACCGGGACTGCTGTTATGTTGGAGAAATTGCGACACGGTGCAAGTTTTAGTGTTTTCTATCAGACCGAGGCCAACGACAAAACCCACACAGTGCTCAACGCTGAAACCGGATCATTCCACGATGAGCAGTGCAACATGTTGCCTCAAGTGTTGCCGGGTTGTCCGGTGAGACGAAAATATCAGATAGGAGCAAAGTGAATCTCAATGTCATAAGTCGTGCATACGAGTGGCTGTTGAGATTTGATTCCAAATCTAAAAAATCTAATGCGATTTTATTCGCCTTGGTCAATCTTCGAGTCTTACAAAAAGTGGCACCTAGATAGCACCTATTAATAGAGTCGAACGTTATTGGGGTTGGCGTTGCGTTGTCACAGGATGTCGAGGGCCAAAAATTCGGGTCCAAAATGTTCAAAAAATCTGAAATGCCAAATGGCCGAACATTATATGCGGGATCCGTATGTGCGTGTGCGGCGCGGATAGTCATAGATAGCATGGATACATAGGCGTGCGTGTGGATTTTTTCGCGCTAATTTCAAATTGACAATCGAATGATACCTCTAGTGTGAAGTATCAACTATCAACTATCAGAGTCTACTTCTAGAACATTTGAACAAGGTTAAAGTGTCAACAAGTTCGTCTTTATTTACGCTGCTCCTGCTGTGTAGCATAGCATAAACCCTACTAGACGCCGCACAGCGCGAGCGCCACCATTCCTAAGGACCCGCAAGGCGCCACTATGACCAAAGGAAACGATGTCGCCAAGAAAAGCGCCAAACTTGTAAGCTTTCCCGCCCGCCTGTCTCTCTGACGCCGAACCGCATTGCTTGTATTGGCACTAGCCGTTCTCCTTCTCTCCCTTCCACTTGCGCAAAATGCTCGCCAGTCAAACGCCTTTTTTTCTTCGCCGCCATCTTGTTATCCACTTGGTCAGAGATACCACGCCACCTTTTGCGACGCTTACACGACAGGGTATGTTCCGCGAGGTGGGTCTTGGTAGCTAGGGCGGGACCGTGGGACCGACCCAAGACTCGGAAACCTAGCAAAATAACCCCCTACGCTCCGTGAGTGGCGTCTTTTTTGTTCATCTTTCCCTTTGCTTCTTGGAATGCATGCCCCTACCCCCCTCTTCACAACGTACCTACCATTCAAGATCATACGTTTGCCCCTTGCATCCAAGGAAACCTGGCAACACAGTGTATCCATCGCGCTGGGATCTCCGGGCAACAACTGTGCTGGAAAATCATCTTGCGTCGACAAACAGTGCACAGAAACAACTATCGTGGCTCGCCGTACCTGAAGATTCCGCTTGTCTGCCCCACTGCGCGTTTCAAAGTTCCCGGGCTTCTGTTTCAGGCGTTTACCCTTTGCCTTTTACCTCTTTCATCTTGCACGTGTGAACTTGCCTTTGAAGGCGTCTCAAAGGGCAGCGTCTCAGTTGCGTCAACGTGGCCCTTCCCTCCAGGTGGGCGTCCAAAAGGCGCCCGTGAACAAGAGAAGAGGGCGAAAGCACACGGGGGCGAGCACGCAGAGAGGGCGCGCGGCAGCGAAAGCGAAGCAGGAGGAAATTGAAAATAAGAGAAAGGAATTTAGCGTCTGCATCGAGGGCAACCCGGAGACTCAGCGCGACCTCGTGGATCAGCTTGCGCTCAACCCGGGGGACGCGGAGTGCCTGGCAGCAGCAACGAGTACCCGCGTTAGGCTCAACCCGGAGGACTGCCATCTGAGCCTGGTGCTGGGGCGCAGTGGCCTCTCCGCGGCGACCCTTGAGCACCATAGATGCTTCGCCCGCGTATACAGCGGGGCGCGCGCGGACTTCGGGGTAGCGCGCGGGCAGTGGTACTTCGAGGTCCGCTTGAGTTACCGTAGGTGCCAAGTCGCCGAGAATAGCGAGAATGCTACTTATAAAACCGGATGCCGTGTGGGATGGTCCACAGAGGACTCCAGGTGAATGGCCATTCTCGGCTCTGCCGAGGAAGAACAAAACTTTGCCGCTCCTCTCTGAAGTAAAGGGCTATACTTCGCTGTGGCATCCGTATAAAACGTCCCTAGCGCGCTACCCAACTACTGCGGTCGGAAACAGCCCTCGCGTACTTCCCAATCACTTCGGTCGGCGACAGCCATAGCGTACATCGCAGCAAGTTCATCTTGAAGGGGTTGGCCGGCTGTGCCCTTGGAACTTGGTACGCGGAAGCGGGCTCGACTTTCAGGTGGTTGGCGGGGATAGGCAAACAGGCGTAACCTGTACACCAATACCAAGCATTGCGCAATGCCTATCAGCGAGCTAGTTCTCATTGACCGATGCGCCTTGCAAATTAGTGCATAGTGTCACACCAACCCGAGAGTAACACTGAGCAGGGTGTCATACCGAGCGGATCCTCGAAGCCGACCCCGCGGTGACCACCTCACGGAATGGCAGCCCGAGCACAGTCAACTCACCACGGTCACGCCTTGATGGAATGGCAGCCCAAGCACAGTCAACTCACCACGGTCACGCCTTGATGGATGGCAGCCCAAGCACGGTCAACTCACCACGGTCACGCCTTGATGGATGGCAGCCCAGCATCAGCTCACCACGGTCACGCCTTGACAGCCCTAGCACAGTCAACTCACCACGGTCACGCCTTGATGGAATGGCAGCCCAAGCACAGTCAACTCACCACGGTCACGCCTTGATGGAATGGCAGCCCAAGCACAGTCAACTCACCACGGTCACGCCTGATGTGAAGGAAGGGGGGAGGGGGTCGGCAGCCTGGAGTTGGCGCAGGACGCCCATGGCCCGGATGCGTTTGGATACGAGATAAGGCACGGACATGGATACGTGATTCAAAAGGGGGCGGCACAGCGCTATGGGGGCCCCACCAGCTGTGTGCCAGGGGATGTCGTGGGGTGCTTCCTGGACCTGGAGATGGGCCAAGCCTTCTTCACCCTAAATGGTGAGGAGCTCCAGGAGGCGCCGGCGCCGGTGGTGTTGGACGCCGGCAAGCGCTACCTCCCTCACATTTTCCTCCGCAACATGAAATGCGTCATCAACTTCGGCGCCATACCCCCGTGGTTCCCGCCCCGCGGACGTCTGAAGGCATATCGGCCCCTCGAGTGCGCCGCTGAAGGCGTAGCGGCCGTGAAGGCATATTGGCCACCCGAGCGCGCCGCTGCCGGCGTATCTGCCCGGCAGGAGCAAGGGGGAGTGGCAGTGGCGGAGGAGGCTGGGGAGGATGCGGCAGCTACTGCAGACGCTGCCAAGGAGGGGGGGACAACGTCGGTGGCAGAACCTGCGGAGGACGCGATAGTGACAGTTGCAGCGGCTGCTGACGAGGAGAAGGTCAAGGCGGAAGAGGAGGAGGAGGACAAGGCAGACGAGGACGAGGACGAGGACGGTGAGGAGAATGATTCAGACATCGAGGACGAGGATGTGGGAAGCCTGCTGAAGGAGTGGAAGGAGGCGAGGAGGCTGGTTGATAAGCTTGACCAGGAGGGGAACGCAGCACACCGGGAAGCCCTCCCCCTCGTTCGCCCCTCGAGCGGGGATGACAGACCCGAGATGTTGATGACGGTGGGGCTGCCTGGCTCCGGGAAGACGCACTGGGCGACGCGTTACATGCGCGAGGCGCGTGAGAAGGGCCACGCGCTGGTGAGCGTGGACCGCATGTTGCTGCAGCTAGGGGCATCTGACGCGCTAGATCGCCGCAGCGTCCGGAGCGCATATCTGTCCGGAGCGCATATCAGCATGGTGTGCGGCCGTTTGATTCCGGAGGCGCTGGAGAAGCTGCTGGGCCCTCGCCGCCGCAACTGCGTGTTCGACGATGTGAACAGCGTGCACCGGGATGTGCGCGCGCGGAGGATGGCGCCCTTCGCCGGCCACTTCCGGCGCGTCGCGGTGGTGTGTGTGGTCGAGCCGGACGAGCAGAAGCGCCGGTTGCTGCGCCAGCTCGCCACCTCCCCGATCGGAAAGAACAAGCATTGGTACGAGAATCCGGGTCCGTTCTGCCAGGGCTTCACGCTGCCAACGCTCGACGAGGGCTTCGATGAGATCGTGTATGTGGAGCAGGCGGCGGAGCGGGCGGGGGCCATCCTGGAGGAGCTCCGGAGCGCTCTGCCGGCGGATGAGGTGAAGGCCTCCGTCCCCAAGGACGCCCTGGTGGGCAGTGGGCAGCAGGTGCGGGATGGGGGGTTGGCCAATCATGCGCCGGGAGACGCGGGAGCGAGCGGTGAGGCCGTGGGCGCCAAGGGGCTGGTGAATGCACAGCTGGGGTACCGCGAGATACCGGGTGGAATGCCCATGTGCACGATCTGCAACGTGAGCGTGACCGGGAAGAAGGTCTGGAAAGCTCACGCAAAAGGAAGGGCGCATGTGAGCAAAGTGGCGCAGCTCGCAGGCCCCTCTAAAGGAGTGGTGGCGAAACCTCACCAAAAAGGAGGGGCGCATGTGAGCAAAGTGGCGCAGCACGCAGGCGCCCCCAAGGGAGCGGTGGTGAGAGCCTCTGCTGCAGCCATCCGCACACTGGAGACAACGCAGGCAGTGGCAGTGATGCAGGGGGCTGGAGAGCAAGTATCAGCAGGGATGCAGGGGGCTGGAGTGCAAGGATCAATGGGCATGCAGAAGGCTGGAATGCAAGCGTCAGCAGGGATGCAGAGGTATGGAGTCCAAGGGGCAGTAGGGATGCAGGGCGCTGGAGTGCAAGCGTCAGCAGGGATGCAGGGGTATGGAATCCAGGCGTCAGCAGGGATGCAGAGGTATGGAGTGCAAGGGGCAGCAGGGATGCAGGGGCGGAATGCAAGCGTCAGCAGGGATGCAGGGTATGGAATCAGGCGTCAGCAGGGATGCAGGGTATGGAGTGCAAGGGCAGCAGGGATGCATGGGGGTGGAATGCAAGGGGCAGCAGGGATGCAGGAGTGGAATCAGGCGTCAGCAGGGATGCAGGAGCCTGGAGTGCAAGGGGCAGCAGGGATGCAGGCGGTGGAATGCAAGGGGCAGCAGGGATGCAGGGGCCTGGGGTGCAGGGGCGACGGGGATGCAGGGTATGGAATGCAAAGTGCTGTTGATGCAGGGGCTGGAGTGCAAGGGAAGCCTTGATGCAGAGGTATGGAGTGCAAGGATCAATGGACACGCAGGGGCTGGAATGCAAGGGCAGCCGGGATGCATGGGTATGGAGTCCAAGGGTCAATGGACACGCAGGGGGCTGGAGTACAAGAGATACTGTTGATGCAGGATCCTGGAATGCAAGGGTACTGTTGATGCAGGGGGCTAGAATGCAAGGGGCAGCAGGGATGCAGGGGCTGGAATGCAAGGGGCACTGTTGATGCAGGGGCTGGAGTGCAAGGGCAGCAGGGATGCAAAGAAATGGAATGCAAGGGTCATTGGGCACGCAGTGGTATGGAGTGCAAGAGGCGGCAGGGTGCAGGGGCTGGAATGCAAGGAGCCAGGCATGCAGGGATATGGAATGCAAGGCGAAGCTTTGATGCAGGGGTATGGAATGCAAGGGTCAATGGGCATGCAGGGGTATGAAGTGCAAGGGGTAGCAGGGGTGCAGAGTCATGGAATGCAAGGGGCACGGTTGATGTAGGAGACAATTGGAATGCAACCAGCAGCGCACTTGGAGTATCCACGCCATTCCTTCCCAAACACACAGAAGCGTGGTTGCTCTCCTTGAAATAGAGATCCCCCAATACACAGCAGCACAGTGTTCATGGTGGATATCCACTCATACACGTATTGTTGTGCTTGCGGAAGCCACTTATATAACGATGGGTAACATAAGATATGCAAAAGCGCCCTGAAGTCGTCCCAAAAATATGCTTATATCATATGCGATGTGATCGAGAATTGCATAGTAACCAGATTATCCACATCGGCGCAATAAAAATAAGATAAGGGTAGGCCATGAATATACTACCGTGAAACGAGCTTTTCTAGTAGCTACGGGCATAATTATGCAAATTGAATATTGTAACAGCAGAAATTTGAAGATACCGTTTGCATGCAAGCGGCATACATCAACTGGTGAAATGCACGAGCTCAAAAGGCAATGATGTGTGTTTCATATAAATCCTCACAGTAAAGCATGAACTTGGCACCCCACCATTCCCATAAAGGTTTTCCGGGGAATAAAGCCATCTGAATCTGATTGAAAATCGTAGACAGCACATATACCAAACAGATGGCATCACCGCATTCCTATGGCGTGTGTACTTCAACCACTCCTGCAACCCGGTCGCCTTCATGAAGCGTGGAATTCTAGGAAGAGATAAGACATTCGTCGCGAGTGAGGTATATATCAGTTTATTAATTATTATCAATGGCGCACCGCGTCGGAATACCAGTGGTACACTGCACCTGCACATCACTGGCGCACCGCCTAGGCATATCACTGGCGGGATACATGTTAGTATGCACATCACCGGCGCGTTACATATGCATATCACCGGTGTGGTTGCATACTGTATGCATATAAACACCCCCCCCCGCGCACGGTGGTGCCAACGCCTTGAGTGTCTCCCAAGGTGATTTTGATGGGTGCTCATCATATTTTGCGCGCCATTGACCTGACCTGAAATCATCGGCAAGATTGGAAGAAAAAGAAAAATGTGACTCTTCCTACTGGAAGCGTGCACAGCTGTTACGCCTGCCCCTAGTCACATGCAATATCAAGGCGGCTTCTTGCTGTTCTTTAGAGCCTTTTCCTTTTCCGATTTGCTGTGCGAAATCAGCATCTTGGTAGCCCATTCCACCGAGATGCTACTGATTGTTTTGAGGAGGGCCTCCGCTTCTTTCCTGTTGAAGCCAAGGTGCTGCGTGAGAGCCCTTTCGTTGTGTTCGTATACCGACCCCGTGGTCCCGAAGACCATCGGGTGGAAGAACACTTTGTAGCCCTTGGACCTTAGTAGCTCCATAAGGGGTTCGTATTTGTTGAGTTTCTCGTGAAGGGACACGTACCAGCGCGTGTCCCACGTGAAGGCTACCTCTATGAGGTGAATTTCCCCCACGTCCTCCCTTTGGGCGTTCCCCGGCCTGCCTGGGGGGGCGTCCCTGACATCCTCGGCGCCCTTGATCATGACTATGTCCACAAAGTGTGGTATGTCGTCTGGGGGGTCTTTCGACTCTGGGTGGTCTTTGCCGTCCTTGCGGCACTGTCCTTTTTTAAGTATAAAATCCGGTATTGGCCGTGTGCACCTGTTAGTCCCGTCGAGGCCGGCGTGGTGTGTGATGCAAATCGGGCTGGCACCCGTCCGACCCTTCCTGATCGCCTCGTAGAGGGTTCTTGCCACTTCGTTGTGCCTGGCGGTGGCCATGTTCGCGCTGGTTTCATCTTTGCACCCCGCCAACCTGTGTGCCGGGGTGTCCCTTCTTCCGCAGAGGGCAAAGTCGGGGTTCGGGTACCTGCCCGTCCATATGAGGTGCCTTCTGGCAGCAGTCATGAGGACCCCGAACCGGCACCGTAGGATTAAGGATCTGAGCGTCGGTGGAAGTACTTTCCAGAATTCTCTTAGACTCACTAATATCAAAACATGCTGAAATATACAGGATAACATATAATATCGATATCTGAATATGATAAGTCTGCCGGAGAGTCTCTCTGTGAACATATGTGTGTAGCTCGAATATCTCTAGAGTGAACATATGATGCTGTAAATACTGTAGGTCCCTGGGTCCATGACTATAGACTGTAGGTCCCTGGGTCCATGACTATCGACTGTAGGTCCCTCGGGTCCATGGCTATCGACTGTAGGTCCCTGGGTCCATGGCTATCGACTGTAGGTCCCTGGGTCCATGAGCGCAAGCTAACGATGTGCCATGTGTCGAGTGATGTCACTAGAAGGACTGAGAGTGTACCAGCGCATATCTGATAACTTATACATCTTTCTTTTTCTTTTATTTTTCTTTATTCTTTTCTTTTATCTTTCTTCTTTTCTTTTTATCTTATTTACTGTTTTTGGTGCTTCACATAGGCTTCTAGCCTTACATTCCACTGTTTACTTTCATGACAAACACTGGCTATACAGCCTAGTATTACAATCACTTTTCCGATATAATGTCTGGTCTCAAACCTAATACATCTATATCCTTATGTTCAGTCTTGGCATACAGCCTAACACTAACATGTAAAACTTGTCCTTAATTCATTCTCTTGATCAACACTCACTGAGGTTCACTTTTCCCAAGCTTCCCCTTTCATCATGTTGCTCTTTAACTCACTAGCAGGATTCCTAGATTGACATCTGTCATCGGCCAATTACCAGCAGCCCATGCCTGATTCTGTTACTCCTCCACCAATCATCAGGCAGATCATGATACTTGTATTGCCATTGCAGATCTTCTCCTGGAATCTACCATGAATCATTTCATTACAGATCTTCTCCTGAAATCTGCTTTGTCATCGATTATTTTCCCCACTCGCTCACTTATGTGAATATCCGATAATTCCCCATTATTCGCGAGTGGGGCATGCTCGGGGCATACCCATGGGGCATACGCCTCGGGGCATACCCATGGGGCATACGCCTCGGGGCATACCCATGGGGCATACGCCTCGGGGCATACCCATGGGGCATACGCCTCGGGGCATACCCATGGGGCATACGCCTCGGGGCATACCCATGGGGCATACGCCTCGGGGCATACCCATGGGGCATACGCCTCGGGGCATACCCATGGGGCATACGCCTCGGGGCATACCCATGGGGCATACGCCTCGGGGCATACCCATGGGGCATACGCCTCGGGGCATACCCATGGGGCATACGCGTCGGGGCATACCCATGGGGCATACGCCTCGGGGCATACCCATGGGGCATACGCCTCGGGGCATACCCATGGGGCATACGCCTCGGGGCATACCCATGGGGCATACGCCTCGGGGCATACCCATGGGGCATACGCCTCGGGGCATACCCATGGGGCATACGCCTCGGGGCATACCCATGGGGCATACGCCTCGGGGCATACCCATGGGGCATACGCCTCGGGGCATACCCATGGGGCATACGCCAGGGCATAGCCCTGAGCTGTCCGTGCCTCCCGGTACAACTCCTCCCCCCTCAAGAGCGGCCTATCTCCCGATGCCGCTCCCGGTGTCGTCAGGTATCAAACTCCCCGAACTGAAGATGGTGGAAGAGATGACGCAACAGTGGAGCCGGTACTGGGTACACGGCGTGAGCATCTCGCGCTCCTGGTTGCTGTGAAGACGATGGCCCAAGCTGAGCAGTTTCAGGGTGCCCTCCGGTGGCCCATTTACATGCGCAAGGTGTCCGCGAGGTGCACTCCAGCAATGGCGTTGGTGGAGGTGAGCTAGTCCAGATACACGTTGGTTTACGATATCGCTCCCCATACTTACAGTAGGTGCAAAAAAGAGGCTGTGGCAGTTCACGAACCACTGACCGCAACCGCAGCGCATTCGGGTATCTTCCTTCAGGATTTTCAAGAAACCAGTGCTTGGGCTTCAAGTACTCAATAGCATCCAGGGTGCATTTCACACTCTTGTCTGCTCCTTCCAGATCAGGAGGTCCTCCCGTAGTGCGCGCCTGACTGTACTGGGTACATGGAGGGCTGGCCCAGATGACATCAAAGAATCCCGGTGGGTACTGAGTGGGGTCCCAGTCCTCCATTGATGCGAGATGGTCGGGTTGCCATCGTGGGTCGTTGTCGAGCGTAACCACCGAGGCAGCCGGAAAGCACTTTGCAAACTCTCTTTCCACCGATCCGGTTCCGCTGAACAACACCAAGATTCTCACTGGCCGGGGCTTTCGCTCTTCAAGGTCGGTGATCACCACTAGCTCTCCGTTCTCCAAGATTTCCACCCGCTCCCACGGCAGACAGAAGTCTTCCGGTGGAGAATCCACTTCCGGGACGTCACATTGATGTTCCATTAGCTGGGATAAAGTGACACCAAGGTGAACGGGCTGCCGCTGTTGACGTTGACGTCGGCCATGCTCAACGGACTTCAGCATGTCCGCCTGCATGCCCAACCGCCGTGCCTCGAACTCCTTGAGCTGCTGATTCTCCCCGCCTCTGTCCATCTTGTCTCTGGAGCGCCACTGGTCGTGAGCTGCCGAGTAGCCCGTCCAGCGTACCTTCCATTCCTCCACTGATTTACCCTTGACCATGCGTACACGATACGCCAGAAGTTTGTCCACGTGAGCTTCCGCTTGCCCATCTACCATTACCGGGTCAGGTACAGGCAGTTGTGCTCGAGATGCAAACTCATCCATGCCGGAAACGTATGGCTTCAGGCGGTGCTGTGCAAACACGTCGTGAATGCGCCAATGCGGTGGTAGAGCCAACCGATAAGCCACCGGTGCCCCGCGGTCCGCCTCCGCCCGCTCCGCCTGCAAATCGCTGTAGAAGCACTCCACGACAGTTACAGGCCCGTGCCAACGCTTGCCGAGCTTCCGGCACAGCGCACGGTCCATCACCTTCTCCGTCAGGTGACGAGCCTCGATCCATACCAGATCCCCCACTGCGTACCTATGCTGCTTGTGGCGCCGGTCGAATTGCTCCCGCTGGCGCTGCTGAGCCAACTCAAGGCGGCCACGCGCGTCCCGCAACTGCGCCGAAAACTTCACAGCCATCTCATGGGCGGTACCCACCCCCCTTTTCGTCGCGCAGAGCCAGGGAGAGTCGCAGCCTCCAGGAACATGTCCAGCTGAGACATCGGAGATACCCCGTAGCATAGCTCAAAGGGAGTGAATCCTGTGACGTCACTACGCGAGTCGTTGATAGCAAACTCCACGTTTGTCATGTAGAGGTCCCAGTCATCCGGATTGGCACCCACGAACGAGCGCAACATGTCCTCGACCACCCTGTTGGTGTGTTCCGCTTGCCCGTCGAACGAGGGTTGTACGGAGTGGTAGAAGCCACCCGCACCCCCATAAGTCTCATTAGCTCACGCCGGAACGAGTCTTGGAACCTGGGGTCACGGTCACATACAATCTTCATGGGGGCTCCATGCTGCCTCCAGACCACGTCGAAGTAGATGCGGGCCACCGTCTGCGCAGAGCTGTCCCCAAAGTTCATGGGCATAAGGTGTACCATTTTGCTCGGCTTGCACGTAAAGGTGACGAAGGCGTCATTCCCCTGGGCGGTGAGCGGCAACCCTGTAACGAAGTCCACGCTCACATCTTGCCAGTTGCGTTGAGGAATAGCGTGCGGATTCAACAATCCATCGGGGTAGGATGCCCGGGGACGAACTGCTTGACACGTAGGGCATGAGGCCACCCATCCTGCCACGTCTTCAGAGGCATTTTTCCACCAGAACCTGCGTAGAACTCTTTCCAGCGTTTTCTCCCGGCCAGTGTGACCTGCAGTGGTGGAGTCGTGGGTATCCTTGAAGACCACCTCTCGCAAGGGAGAGTCTTCGCCGAGGACCAACTGGTACCGTCCCGCAGCTACACGCCACAGTACGTTCCCGACGATGCGGAAGTCCCTCGTGGCATGGTGCGGAGCCGCAAGGATGTTATCCCGCAGCTGCTGAAGGGGACCGGCACGTGCGTACTCATCGTTTAGGGACTCCAGGAATGTAACGTCCGTGGGGAGGCTCGAAGCATCGCGGGTCTTAGCAGCCTTACCCTGTCGCACTATCGGAGGCGCCACCCGGGGATGCCGCACTCTTGGCGCTAGCTGGCGGGTAGGGGGAGCATGCACCACTAGCACGGGCCACGGAAGGTCGTGGAGTACACCGTCAGGAGTTTCGAACAGCTGGGTGGGCACTCCTCGTTCGTCATGAGTAGGTATCACTTCCACCAGCCTCATACCAGCCATCCTGAAGAGTCGCCTCCATTGAGGCATGCGAGCCTGGATGTCCGGTAGAAGGAACACTGCCGAGGTATGCGCGGGGTCTTGCCGCCATTCATCTACATACTTGCGCAACACTGCCTCGATGGAGATATGACTGCTGAAGTATGGGGGACTACACGTGCTTTCCCCTCCACTGCTGTCGCAGACAATCGGTCCAGTATGCGTCTACTTGACGGTTCCGTCCACCCAGGTCACAACACGCGTCAACATCAAAGCTGCCGAACTGCCGTTGGAGGCGCTCAAAGACCTCCTTGCGCACCTTCCAATCCTGCCGATCGGCTGGCTGTTTGGTGGCTCGACCAGACGGCTGAGCTGGCTGTTTAGGACCTCGGAAATCCGTAGCGGTCGGTGTCGAGGTTTTCGGCTTGGTGGAAGGAGTCGTCGTAGCAGTGGTTTGTCGCAACCGAGCACTACGGCGCAACACTGGATCGGTTCCCGGGGTGCTCGCTTCCTGCCGGCGCTTCCCAGATTCGGACAAATCAGTGAAGTAGTCGGTGGGAGCTCGCAGCATTAGTTCCTCTCCAGCGGGGGCACATTTAGGCGAGCTAGTTGCATGCTCAGGCTGGCACGTTGCATGCCCCGCATGCCCCGCATGCCCCGCATGCCCCAGCGTATGCCCCGGGGCATGCCCCACTGCATGCCCCACTGAGCTGGTTGCATGCTCAGTCGGCCGTGTTGTATGCCCCGCATGCCCCGCATGCCCTGCATGCCCCACTGAGCTGGTTGCATGCTCAGCCGGCTGTGTTGCATGCCCCGCGTGCCCCGTATGCCCCGCATGCCCCGCTGCATGCCCCGCTGAGCTGGCAGCATGCTCAGCCGAGCCGGTTGCGTGACAGGGCGCGCTACCAGCCTGGAGCAGGCTCTCCAGGGCCTGCTCCGCCACCTGAAGTGTCTCCACGCCATCCATCCATGATTCCATGGTGGCCACCCATCCTGGTACAGGGGTCGGCGGGTGGTCTTCAAAGACCTCGTCGGCATCCAGCACGGAGAGTGGGTCCTTGGGGAGGTCCGTCTCCTTGTCTACGACACCGGCCTCCTTGAGCCCTTCTCGCGGGTCCTTGGTCACGTAGTCAGGTCGGCGAGATAGCGCATCGGGGACCAGAAGAAGAGCTCCTTTGACGTACTCCATTCGTGGGACACCAACTTCCACCAGGTCCATGTACCACCGTGCCTGTCGTCGGCTAAGTTCTCGTCCCGGGGACATTAGCCATTCTAGGGGGCGATGGTCACCTTGTAACCGGAAGTCGGAGGAGAACAGGTAGTGCCTCCAGGTGACGGTGGTGCAATGGTGCAACGCGCAGAGCTCCCTTTCGCCGGTGTGGTAATTCTGTTCCGCCGCGGAAAACTGCCGACTGTCGTAGGCTATCACCCTCATACCGTCACCCGT
>LGRX02031333.1:0-21696 GCA_001247695.2 Cymbomonas tetramitiformis
CGCGTAGACCTCCCCCGACTGCGCACCACGGGCTACCACCCCACTATTCTGCCACCCCTCCACCCACCACCCCTCCGGGTATTTTGGGGCATGTCTTGTGATGTATTTGAGTAGCTCGCACGCCCGTATACCTCAAGGGAATCACTCCATAGCGTCCCCTCTGTTCACCCATCCACCACACTGATGACCCCCTCTGGACCTCTATGACTAACCCCCCAAATTCCTGCAAAAGTTTTGCAGGTTTTTCTCGCCCCCCTTAGCCCCCCGGCGTGCAAATTATCCCAAGGTACCTGCTTGACCCCTGTGCACCGAAATATGGCCATTGGGCCTACGCTACAGCTCGCACAATGCAGCTGAATCACTACCCCTGGGCTTCCCTCCAGAATTGGAGGGCAAACCGTCATAGAGATATCGGGGGCCAGTCACCTTTAATTTCAAGGGGTCTACGGCCACCCCAGGGCCCAAGGGGGGTCGATTGGACCTCCACAGGGCTTAGTAGATAAGTTATGATGGCTTCCTACCGGGGATGCCGATTTTGAAGTTGGGTCGATATCTCTATGACGGTCGAGTTTTTTCTGAAAATCGATACCATTTTTGACTTAGTCGCGTAGACCTCCCACGACTGCGCACCACGGGCTACCACCCCACTATTCTGCCACCCCTCCACCCACCACCCCTCCGGGTATTTTGGGGCATGTCTTGTGATGTATTTGAGTAGCTCGCACGCCCGTATACCTCAAGGGAATCACTCCATAGCGCCCCCTCTGTTCACCCATCCACCACACTGATGACCCCCTCTGGACCTCTATGACTAACCCCCCAAATTCCTGCAAAAGTTTTGCAGGTTTTTCTCGCCCCCCTTAGCCCCCCGGCGTGCAAATTACCCCAAGGTACCTGCTTGACCCCTGTGCACCGAAATATGGCCATTGGGCCTACGCTACAGCTCGCACAATGCAGCTGAATCACTACCCCTGGGCTTCCCTCCAGAATTGGAGGGCAAACCGTCATAGAGATATCGGGGGCCAGTCACCTTTAATTTCAAGGGGTCTACGGCCACCCCAGGGCCCAAGGGGGGTCGATTGGACCTCCACAGGGCTTAGTAGATAAGTTATGATGGTTTCCTACCGGGGATGCCGATTTTGAAGTTGGGTCGATATCTCTATGACGGTCGAGTTTTTTCTGAAAATCGATACCATTTTTGACTTAGTCGCGTAGACCTCCCACGACTGCGCACCACGGGCTACCACCCCACTATTCTGCCACCCCTCCACCCACCACCCCTCCGGGTATTTTGGGGCATGTCTTGTGATGTATTTGAGTAGCTCGCACGCCCGTATACCTCAAGGGAATCACTCCATAGCGCCCCCTCTGTTCACCCATCCACCACACTGATGACCCCCTCTGGACCTCTATGACTAACCCCCCAAATTCCTGCAAAAGTTTTGCAGGTTTTTCTCGCCCCCCTTAGCCCCCCGGCGTGCAAATTACCCCAAGGTACCTGCTTGACCCCTGTGCACCGAAATATGGCCATTGGGCCTACGCTACAGCTCGCACAATGCAGCTGAATCACTACCCCTGGGCTTCCCTCCAGAATTGGAAGGCAAACCGTCATAGAGATATCGGGGGCCAGTCACCTTTAATTTCAAGGGGTCTACGGCCACCCCAGGGCCCAAGGGGGGTCGATTGGACCTCCACAGGGCTTAGTAGATAAGTTATGATGATTTCCTACCGGGGATGCCGATTTTGAAGTTGGGTCGATATCTCTATGACGGTCGAGTTTTTTCTGAAAATCGATACCATTTTTGACTTAGTCGCGTAGACCTCCCACGACTGCGCACCACGGGCTACCACCCCACTATTCTGCCACCCCTCCACCCACCACCCCTCCGGGTATTTTGGGGCATGTCTTGTGATGTATTTGAGTAGCTCGCACGCCCGTATACCTCAAGGGAATCACTCCATAGCGCCCCCTCTGTTCACCCATCCACCACACTGATGACCCCCTCTGGACCTCTATGACTTAATCGAACCTCCACCTCCGCGTCCACACCAATGATGTGCATGGATATAATTATATCGGTCAACGTGCACACAAACTACTGCCGACGTGTCAAAACCTAGGATGACGTGTCAATTCCGGTGAGCTTCCGCTGAAATTATCCGAGGGAGTACTCTTTTTGGTCTGGCGTCAGTGGCGAGCGCAGTAGTGCTTGTATCCTATGGTTCATCTCCTCCCTAGCAGCTTCTTTCTCCTTGTCCCATCTGCCTGTGAATGCCAGTAGTACTCCTAGGTATTTGTATGTGTCGTCCGGTTTGAGTATTTTGAAGTGGCTCAGCTTACCATCCACCCCAACCGTTTTGAGGTCCTTATGGAGTTGTTCAGGTATGGAAACCCCATTTTTTATACCGGTTATGGCTGACTTGGTAAGGTTAATTTTGAGTTCACTCCATTGTGAGAATGCCTCTAGCTTGTGTAGCTGGGCTCGCATGTGGAAAATCGTGGGGCATAGTATGAGCAGGTCGTCGACGAACGCCCCTGCTGTCGTCCTGAGGGGGCCCAGTCTTTCCTGTTCGGCTGCGTGTTTGTGTTGGTACCCGTGCTCCCCCACCTCCAGCCATCTTAACAGCGGTTCCTGGTATATTATGAAGAGGAGGGGACTCATGCTGTCTCCTTGGAGGAGACCTCTTTGCACCTGAACCATTTTGTGAGAGGTTTCCCCTCCTACTCTGGTGTACATTGACATGGTGTCGTGGCTTTGTGTACCTAGGACATCTCGCACTACCTGTGTAAGTTCTTCAGGTATTCCAAGGTACTGCATTGTGTGTAGTAGCTTGTTGTGGTCCACTGAGCCATATGCATTTTCGAAGTCTACATACAGGCCATGTAGTTCCCGTCCGGAGACGTTTGCATCCTCTATTGCGTTGGTCACTCTGGTGAGTTGTCTGAGTGTGTTCCTTTTCTCCCTGGAGCCTTCTCACTAGGAATAGGTTTTCCCTTACTTCTGGTTACCTTTGGTTATTAATGCGTACTTTTGGTTATGTTTCCTTACCTTCGCTTGATTTATATCCGACTGGCAGAAAATGACTGGCAGGGTCATCGAGCCGGCTTCAGAATGCCCCGGGGCTCATTCAAGAGGTCACGAGGACGACGCACGAGACCGAAACCGCAATCAAGGCACAGGGATCAGCGATCGGGACGCTTCTGAGGGACTGGAGGGGAGGGAAATAATTATAACCCGATGAGTGTCGTCCATGAAGAGAGACACCATTCAGTTTTATATACTTCAAGCGACATCCGACATGCGCGAGACTGAATCTTTTGCAGCTCGTCCAATCATGAATTAGAAACTATAGAATTATACAAACGTTAATCGTATGTTCGCAACCTCAGGTTGGACAAGAGGTAGATGTCAGTCGTTGCCTGGGCTGGGTTGACGTTGGCGAACTTGTTCACTTCGCGATTTGAATTGGCGCTCAAGCTAACACCTTCCGTGCTGCAGAGCGTTATGTCTTATGCGGCTGCGATTTGCCTGTGTTTCCTAGTAGAGCCTATAGTGTAGAAACCTCCTTGTTTTCGCCCCCGCCTTGCCAGCCGCACAGCTTTAGAAATTATTCTTAGCGACCTATTTACCTTATCCTTGTCTTCAAGGCATGCCTCATTCTGTATTCTCCTGTTGCTCAGTCGTCATGCTCTTCTCGACCCTTGTCCGTCTCCGTCCACAATGCCTCCTCTCCTGCGCTTTCCTGACCCTTCCGATCCCTAATTTATCCTGGCTACTCAATTTTCGCCCTCTCGCAATTTCTTGTCCTCCAAAGGTTTTATCGAGAAGAAAGATCCACAGCGATTGGAGCAACGTGACGCAAGAAACAAAACGTTTACGGAAATTCAGGATATTTCGTCGGCGATTAAAGCCGCAGGAAGGTCAGTTAACAACTAGAGCGTCCACATCTCACCTGACTTGTATTCTCTGCAACAATTGTACACACTGGAGCACTCGCTGTGCTGTGAACTTTGAGAGTGGCCCGCAATATACTTCTCAAGGAGACTTAGGCGTATGCATAGGGTTAGCTGGGATACTTCCATAATTTTATACTTCTTGTTCCCGAGCTAACCTATCACCGTAGTAAGTTTCAGGGCGAGTTGGTCTCTAGCATTCGTTGAGACTGCTAACTCCCAGAACCCTATGCCCCACGGAAAAGTGGACTCACGACTTGGTTATATGAACAGCATCACCTCCGGTGTCAGATATTGACATTTCGATATCGTGAAAAACCTGCGGAGGCCCTGTCTGGGATGTATCGTCTGAGATTATGTGACAGGTTTTCCGGAGAAGCCAAACCCACCTCCCACGACCTTGGAATTCCACAACAGATTCCGGTTTGCACGCTTCCTATAACTTTAGGACGAGTACCAGAGTGCGCTCCGGGGACACGTGGGACCGCCATACGTTTACAACCTGTATTGCCTTACAAAAGCGTGCTGATAAGCCGGACTCACGCTATCGTTAGCTCCGACACCCATGAAGATGGTACGAACGGGTTTGTTATCACAGACAATAACTCAACTAACGGTGAGTCGCCTTCCCAGCATTTCCGGCGGTTTCAACATTATCAGCTTGGCTGCTCCAGGGCTCAAACGAAATGAAATATTTTATGTCATCAAGGCGTGGATTGTGGCTTGCCACGCGTTGATTTCGTGCCCTTGTGCGAACTGCGCGATCATTCCTCTCTTGTCTTCGTCCCGAGAATCAACGCCCTATTCACCCAGAGCCCACGAACGCGGTGTCACAACATGGGGCAGCGAGCACCTGCGACCTCTGTGCTTTGAGATGTCGCGTACGTTTTGTTAACTGCAATCGTTGCGCGTTCCATGCCTTCCCCCCACTTCCCCCATTGCCTCCCACCCCATTGCCTTCCCCCGCATTGCTTTTCCCCCATTGCTTTTCCCCCAGTGCCTTCCCCCATTGCCCCATTGCCCCCCTTGCTTCCCCCCTTGTCTTTCCCCCATCGCCTCCCCCATTGCCTCCCCCCTTGCTTTCCCCCATTGCCTCCCCCATTACTTCCCCCATTGCCTTCCCATGCATTGCTTTTCCCCATTGCCTTCCCCCATTGCCTTCCCCCATTGCCCTTGCCTTCCCCCACTTGCCTTCCCCCCTTGCCTTCCCCCCTTGTCTTTCCCCGTCGCCTCCCCCATTGCCTCCCCCCTTGCTTTCCCCCATTGCTTCCCCCATAGCCTCCCCCATTGCCTTCCCATGCATTGCTTTTCCCTTTTTTCCCATTGCCTTCCCCCATTGCCCCCCTCCCCCTTCCCCTAGCCTCCCCCATCCTTTCCCCCTTCCTTCCCCCTTCCTTCCCCCCTTCCCCTTCCCCCCTTCCCCCTCCCCCCTATTGCCTCCCATTTGCTCAAATTTCAAGCCAATTGCGCGCTAGCACATGTATTAATTAAAAATGCCCCTTGGTGCTCCTTGCTTACACGTGTGCGTATCCTTACTTTTAGAGCCAATCACAAGCCTCCGTTCATATAGAATCCTTACTTTTACTTAGTTTCTATAGGTTCGCATCCCTGGCATATATGACCCACGTAACATGTAGGAAGCTTCCTCCTACCTCCGTTTGGTTACTTTTCCTTATTTATATATGGCGTATAACTCTAAGGGCCAATAATCAACTACCATCTTTTATATATTCACTGTGGGCATTTATAAGCGAAAAGTAACCAAACGATAACCATCTATAACCAAAAGTAAGCGACAGTAACCGAAAGTAAGGGTTCGATTCTTAGTAGTGTCTTGCGCCTGGGCTAGTATTCCCTGTGTTTCGCAGAACGTGGAGAGCATGTTTGCTATTTGCGAGGTGTATAGTTTGAATACTCCCTCTAGTAAGGCTATGGGCCTATAGTTTTGCTGTAGGGTGACATCTCCTTTCTTGTGGTGAAAGCAGAATGTCCCTCTCTCCCAGGTGAGGGGGACGTGTTTGCTGTTCCACATCTCCAGCATGAGCGCATGCAAGGCGTCGTGGAAGTCCTCTGGCATGTACTTGAGAATTTCGTTAGGGGTTCTGGTGGGGCCTGGTGCTTTGTTGTTGTTTAGGGTGTGTACTGCCTTGCTGTAGCCCTGTCTACTTATCGTGAGGTCCAGTCCCTTGGGGTCCGGTCTTGGTGCCTTTATGAGTCGCTCCTTGTGAGCTGGGTCTTCCCATGGTGGGGGTGCTAGGTCGGGTAGACTACGGTGTTCCATCCTGTATGGTGCCGAGTGGGCCATGTGGTCCGATAACGGGGTCATTTTGTAGCTACCCCCTACCATTTTTGTAGCTACTGTGACATTTTTGTAGGTGTCCCAGAACCGACCGGGAATTTCCCCCGGAAATTCTGGGACAATCTTCGTTTTTGTAGGTGTCCCAGAACCGACCGGGAATTTCCCCCGGAAATTCTGGGACAATCTTCGTTCCCTTATAGGGGAAAGGGGAAATTCCCAGGATTTTTCCAGGGCACACCCCAGTGTTAACAGTGTGCGTCAGGATGCATCACCACACGACACCGCCCCCAGATTGTTTGTAGCCATACTACCCAGTGCATCCTACGGTACGGGGCGAGTCCAGGTCAGATAGGAAGCAGATAGAGTAGATAAAGATATCAAAATTTTGAGAGCACAGTTTTTATAATTTATATTTGTCGTCGACCATAACATTCAGTCTTACATCGACTGTATGGCGACCGTTCGACCGCCCGATCGAAATATCAACCGACTGGCTGACGGACTGTCCGTTCGATCTTTAGTCACAACTAGCAGACTCGATCGGATATATGTCACGCATCTCGTGCTTCAAGATCGTCTCATCACCAGTCACCTTTCCTACTTCAGATATTTCAGGAGTCACGCGGCCCCGACGAGCTCTGACGATCGCGCATCCACGATTGAGGAAATCTCATATTAGATCCCGATTTGCCACACCTTCACCATTCTTCAAGCTCTCTTCTTGCGCCGCCTGTTTCATGTCTGCTGTTTCAGCATTCTGCTTTCTTGTTTGACTAACAACTTTTACACGCCACTTCGTTATCCTAGCGGATATCCTGAATCGGTCGTGTTTTAACCTGTATGCGTGGAGCCTGGCGGGGGAGGGGGGCTTTCCTCGCTGCGTGCGATGTTTCACAATAGCCGTTGCTGGCCCGGTTCTTGTTTCCTACATTGTAGGGATGCTCGGAGACCGTCGGGCTTCTTCGCAGCCTGACAGTATGGGTTCAATTCCCAACATCTCCTCCGGGCATCATTATTTTTCGCAGGTTGCCACTATGTTGTGCATTTTCTGAAGCCGCCAGCAACGTTGCTGGCGGCATCTTTCCAGCTCTACTAAACTCGCTGAAGATAGGGGTGCTTGGAGACCGGCGGGCTTATTTACAGCCCGACGGTTTGGGTTCGAGTCCCAACATCTTTACTGACTAGCGTATCGTTTTTTTGCAGGTTTCTTTTTTTACGCCGGGCTCCTTCTGATGTCGCCAGTAACGTTGCTGGTGGCATGCTGTAATTTCCAGTCTTGCAAAAATGATATTCGCTTGTTTATTTTAGAAATTCGCAGGTTTACTTCAGAATTACTCAACCTATTTCCCTGTTTACTGTTTCGCTGTTTTTTTAAACGTCTTCCGTGTAAACTCCCAATCGAGGGCGAAATGCCAACAGCAATAGGTTTGTCCGTATCTGGTTCGTTCCCCAACGTCCTGACTAAGTCGACGCTCGTGTGCTGCAGGAAACATGTTTGGAATTATTTTGGATCTGTGCTCTGTGCTCGTGTTTTCTTATCGCCCACGGGTCGTCGAACCCTTAGACTAGAAACTAGCAACCTAGTATGGATGGTATTAATTATGCTATTGTGTTTTAAGAGTCTAATTTGTGTTTGCTAATCTTTTCGACCGATCTGAAATGCCTGCACGTTTGCCTCGTGCTAGTTAGTATGCATGATAGTTTGATAGCATTAATTTCTTGGCATCCTCCATACAACTGTCTAATATATTCGTATTACATGCCATCTGCGCGGTAGGCGGTACTCTTAGTTCAATAAAAATGTACTATGATTTATGTGCGGTGTCATTCGTTTGTGGTTCCAACAGCTCGAAAATTCGTTTTCGTGAATTTTGTAGCCAGCTACAAAATGGGCCAACCCGGCAGCTTTTGTAGCTATAGCTACAAAACGGGCCACCCCGGCAGCTTTTGTAGCTAAGCTACAAACCCGGGTAGCTACAAAAATGGTAGGGGGTAGCTACAAAAACGTCGTGTTACCATGTGGTCCACTAGTGCGTTTGCAATGTTCTTGTGGCCTACAGCTAGGTTGCCCTCTCTGTCCTGTAGGGCCTGTATATTCGCCGTGGGGGCATGGCCTGTTTCTTGGGCCTTGGCATATATCCTTTTGTGGTATCGTTTCTGGTTGTTCCAGTATTCTTTTACTGTTTTGTCATTATGCCTTTGTTTGGCTCGCTTCCAGTGCTGTTTGACTACCTTGTGTGCAGCCGACCTTTCCTTTTTGGCCTCTTCAGTGAGCCACGAAACCCATTCCTTCGTATCTGCATCGTCCCTGTTTGTCGGGCCTTTTGTCTTTCCTTCCTTCAGGTGTCGGAGAGTTGTGTGTTGCGTGTGTGGGTTTCGCAGTTGTCGTTTGGTTTTCTTGTGCATCTGCATTTTGAGTATTGCGGCGTCTCTTTCTTTCCTGTCCTTTTTGCTGATTAGCAGGTCCGTTGCCCCATGGGTGGAGGTCCTCCCAGTTATCGCCGTTGGTAGTTCCCCGTCCTGCAGCGCGCAATTGTTGGCTTTGTTGAGTATACCGCCATTGGGTTGTGAACCCGAGACGTTGGTTGAACGACCAGTATCGTCAGAACGAATAATACGTTCGCTCCATAATACTGCGCATGCGTGTTCCGCACATGCTTAAAGCAAAGATGGTTCTTGTTTGTTACTTCAAGATGTATCTTGCTTTGCCATCTTCGAGTTCGACGTACGAACTCTCGATGACAGGTGTCATTCAAGTCTTTCCTTGAATAATGACAGATGACGTGACTTATCATCTGACGACATGTACAGTCATAGTCGACCGTACTGACGACTGTCATTATAATATATGACATGACTCGACATGACATGACATGGTATGACATGTCTGACAGGTATGACAGGTATGACATGTATGACACATATGTCATCGGTCATGACCCTGAATGGTATGACATGTCTGACAGGTATGACACGTATGACATGTATGACACATATGTCATCGGTCATGACCCTGACAGTGTGCCAGAATAATAATGCGGCTCCCGAGCTGCGCCTCGATTGTGCGGATGCTGCGCACATTGCTAGGCTGCGAAGGCTGTGCGGGAATACTAAATCCCCCCCGAACCAACACAACCCCGTACACGTGCGCGTGCGCCGGAATAACAATCCCCCTTCGCACGCATTGTGTATGTGTGTGTGTGTGTGTGTGTGTGCTGCCCTCCAGCATCGGCGCACCATCATTTGCAACGGTACCATAAAGATGTTGCAATAGCACCGAGTCATCGTCACCATTTACAGCAGCTGCGTCACGTGATAATGATGTAGACGACGATTTTGCCCACTCCATCGCTGATGATGGATAACCTGGGCGTACAGTTGGAGATGGTGGAGATGGTGATGATGCACTAGCAGCCGCAGCTGCCGCAGCCGCAACATGCTCACATGCATCTGCTTCGTAGGGAGTTATTTGCCGCCGATGGGGGCACCAATGATGGTGCTGAATCGGAAGGGTATCGCGGCGATGCGGATCCAGAGTGAACAACCAACAAGGTATATGCGTACGCGATCGGTGACGTCGAATGGCATTTTGTCGCCGGTACGCGCATGATGAAACACTCATGTGATAATCCAAGGTGTATACACAGTGCCGATGGTATAATATGCAAGCCATGCGCATCACCATTCGTATTGTTATGTATAGCCAGAGGGAAATGGATGAGGAGCAGAGGAATGAAATCGTTGAGCACGAGGTAGACTGCCAGGCACGACCTTTCCGAGCCATTCAAATGCAGGATACCTTCAAGCACGATTGCGCCGTAGTGGGGTGCTTGAAGGGCGGCAAGCCCTGCGAAGAGCATGGCAAGACATTGGTGGTGGGACAGAAGAAGGTGGAGCTCATGGAGCTGTTGGTGGAGCGGTACACAACCGACATCGACATGGTGGTGTTGGACCCGTTCATGGGAAGTGGTGCGTGTCATTGTGGATGCATTGGCTTTGCCGCGAGGGACACGCCGGGGTATTGAAAGATATTAGGTGTGTCGCAGGAACCACTGGGATTGGAGCGCTTCGCATGGGACGCGTTTTCATCGGCGTGGAGTTGAAGCGTGCAAACTTCATGAGCGCGGTGCACTATTTATCTCACGCGGTGTACTGCTGCGCGCAGCGCCATGTGGGGGATCTTGGATTGGATGAGGCGTACCCGAAGATGAAAGTGACAAACGTGAAGTAGAACATCGAAAGTTAGTGAAAATTAGTTAGGGATCTTGGCGGGGAAAGACGTATGTTTTGAACCGAACTGGGGGGCCGGCCACCCGGACTTGTGGTTAGTAGTGGTCCGCGAAAGCGCGTGAAAACCAATGGAGAACGTAGTTGGTCAATGCACGAAGACGAGTAGGCGACGGGGCGAAGGGCAAAAGAAAAGGTGAAGTCGTGTTAAACTCTAGAGGCGAAACATGCGCGCCGGTAACTTTGCTTTGAATATTGATTTGAAGCTTTATATTTTATGTGAAGCTAAGACCGAAAAGTTTATCTATAATCGATGACGGAAATATTTGCTTTAGCACATTTATCAAGTTGAATTAGCGTGTTATAAAGGTTTGTTTCATCGATGACGGCAAGCTTCGAGATGTGCACACACTCTCCTCCCTAAAACTTCAAGAATAAACACTTACACACTTTTCTACAGCAAGAAAATAAGCACATAAAACATATATGTCCTCAATGACGAAAACTTTTAACCCCTTAGTTGCCGGAGGAATTTCGGGGTTTTGAAAATTTTGGTTTATTTGCAATAACTTTGGCATAAGGGTCCTGCCTCAACTTTTGAAAATAGTGTGGGAAAGGTCTTCTCAAGGCGAATCACATGCAAACGTTAGAAATACATGACACTTGATACCGATGACGTGATTGTCAACTGAAAAATGTTGATGGATGTGCACATCGTTAACAATGTAAGCCCTAATATTGACCCTATACCTCCAGGTATAATCTTACCAAGTGCTCAACATGCGGTTAGGGCTACTTATATTATTAGGGGTTTGTAACACTATGACACATGTGCCCTAAATGTGACTCATTATGGTCAAGCTAAAATACAGTGCGTCTGGGGAAATATTTAGAGCATCGTCGCAACATGGTTACTCCCAAGTGCATGGCTGCACGCGGCTCGATAAGAGCTTTTCAAAACTGTCTTCAAAAGTGAATTTGAGTTATTTGTCGCCGAGAAAATCAGTTTTGAGTGTTTGATGGACATGTCCATCAGCTGGCAGCTAAGGGGTTAATATACAAAAGACTAGTGGCTGAATGTAAAGTTTACCTACAACTCACAAGCGCATCCAGTACAGAAGTGCTGAAAACGTGGTGTGCAGAACTGACAACAAATTGAGCCAGGGAAAATATAGCTGTAACGACAATCGATCAATCGATCGACAGTCGATCTGATGAGCGTAAAGTGATCACGAATGTTTGCAGGGACAATCATCGTTCGCGGTGTAGTCCACTCGTTACCAGCACGGTCGGGGAAGAGTCCAGTGCGCTCCATCAATTCAAATACCAAATGAGACCGGGTGCGACGAACGAAGCGCCACATGGCGACGTTTGAGTCCATTCTCCCATTGTCACGTTCGTCGTCGGTGACGTTTTCCTCGGTCAACAGCCGCCATTGCTCAAGCTGGCAAACACTGCAGCGCAAGTGTCGTAGGCGATGACTTCAAATAATCTCCCGGTCACGAGCTCCGGCAACATTATAATCAACAAACTTGTAAACGGAAGGCATGTTTTCGTGAGACTTTTAATTGTTCGGACTAGGTGTTTAAGTGTTTGCGCGTTTAATGTTTTCTGTCCGCGTTTCTTCTGTATTCAAGAGAAGTCCGGGCGCGCGTCGTAAACTCGAGTTGGTGACCTAGCGGTTGTCGGCTGTTTTATGCCTGGAATAAGAAAAAAAACTGGGCACACCCTAAAAAATAGGGACAAAGCCAACCAAAGACATTCCTGAAAGTGTAAAAAAATAGGGATTTTTTCAAAAAAATCCGAATTTTTGAAAAAAAAACCCCAAAAAGGCCTGAAATTCATATAAAACTAGAAAAAAAAAGGGGTTCATCGATGAACCCCCAAAAATATATTTCATGAAATCAGACGTAAAAAGTATCATTTTGCTACCGATTTTCGGAAAATTTTTTGAAGCTTAAAAATGCGGCAAATATTGTACAAGTTTTATTGAAATTTTATGTTTTCCTAGTACAAAAATCCCCAAAAACCTTCCTTAATTCAGGCTGAAAAAGATGATTTTTTTGGTAAAATCTAGGAATATTTCTTAAACCCTAAAACTGCCGGAAAATTAAATAAAATTACATTCAACTCGGGAAAATCTTAAACCCTAGATTCGGTAAAAATTTCAATTTTTTCAGAGCCTCCCATTGTAAAACTCCCCAACTCCCAAGACTCCAAAACTCCCCAAATGCGTTTGGTGCTTAGGCAAAGAAAACCAATCTCAAGAAAGTCAAAAACCATAGGGCAGGAAATTTGAAAGCATCAAGTTCAAGACAATTAACAAAGGAACAATGGAGTAAAATAAATCAAATTGAAAATAAGAAAATAGATAAAGAATTTACCAAAGAAAATAAACAACAAAAATTGCAATCAGAAATAAACAAATTTGAAAAAGAAAATGAGGAATTAATAGTCCTTAACCCCTATGGAGCGGATGGAATTTTTTGCCAAAAGCACTAGTTTCACAAATGTGCCGTTTTCGCGGTATATGGTACCTTGGTAAGTGTAAACATTCTGAAACCCCCCGAAAATTTGGCACACCAATGGGACGACATACACCAGGGGGGGGCCACCAAGAAAAAGATGTCAAGGGCGCTACAACAGGGGCTTTAGGGCGGTGTAACGCTGTAACTGTTAACTCGACGGCAACACAGGCACAGTGGATGCAACATAAACGGACGATGCGGGGCATAAGCAAGCAACCCGACCAGAAACTATGCCAAACAAGCAAGGACAGGTTACATGAGCCCCCACCCTGCAAACCAAAGGGCCCCCACCACAATATAAGCACCAACCCTACCGAAACCCTACCAAATAACGGCACAACCGACTCCACACAGGCCAGCAGAATAATAGGAACACCGAAAAACTTTGGGAATATGCTAAGAAGAATGGGAGGCTGCCACACACAAAAAATGAGAGCAAACTGCCGACTTTCGACCACAAGCGAATTCCCGAAATTGCTCTACGTAAAAACAACCTTTTTTGGAAAACGCGCTCAAACGCCCCAAAATTTTTACACAACCACGAAAACACACACAAGAAACGGGGCCCACCCTGGAAAAAGTGCTAGGGGTGTTACAAAAAGTGATTTAGGGCAATGTAACGCTGTAGGTAACCATAAACTCACGGATGCGAGCAGCACCACATAACCCGAGGGGAACACGACATGGGGCAGAACCAAGCTACCCAAGGGGAGCACGACACGAAGCTACCAGGCCACTATGGAACGCTGCATTTGCCATAACCCCAATACTCGCTATACTGATAATTACGCTAACAACAAGTAGGAATACTGATCGCAAGTGGGGAACACACAACACAAACAGCAACAACATAACGCGTAGCCGCAGAACACGGAGAAAACGGACCACGGCGAGGAATGCAGAGGCACGGTGGGCACGACCACCCCAAGGCTACAAATTACTCAGGATAATTTACCGTAACGGTAAACCCTTACTAGTTAGAACAAGGAGACCGGAACACGCGGTAACTGCGATAAAAGAAGGCACCCCAACAAGAGGCAGACCACTAATGCGGAAGATTGAGCAAAGGATGAGGCGGCGCGCCCGCTGCTGGAAAACAAACATGACGGGTGGAGGGAGCCAGAACCACACGGAAATGTACCCATACAACACCACCACGAGGGGACTATTTGAGAAGAAAGGCCGGCTAAATATGTTCCAAATGCAACATGCCCACTCACTATATGAAGATGACCCACTGCCCCCCCTGGTAATAGCCACAATGAGAGAAACACTGAAACCGGGTAATAACGGAGAACCGCACACAACGAAGGCATTGCAGCTACTCGGGAACTCCCGGGGCTTCTGCATACCGGTTTGCGATGGCAAACACTGGAGAGCAGTGCTGGCCGGACCAGACAAAGGAAATGACAAACTGAAGTTCTGGATATATGACTCCTCGAATGGGAGAACCAATGCAACTTCACGCAACACCAAAAGGCTAACAACGGAAATAACCAACTGGACGGAACACTTGGCCAAGACACTCAACAAACAAGTAACAGTGGAACTGATGAATGTAGGCAACCAAAGCGCGCAGGACCAATACAGCTGCGGAGTATGGGTACTGATGGCCACCGAGGCTTGGATGCACTACCAAAAAACATGCCCAGAGGGACACTGGCCCACCCACTTCAATGAGGCAGTCAGCAAATGGGGGGCCACCGACAGAACGGCGATAACCGCCTATAGAAAGTCCATACAGCTGCCAGTAAAAGAAATGATGGCCACTGCCAAGGGGCGAAGCCGGACGCAGGTGGAAAGTCAGCGAGCGGCAGAGACCCGGGGGCCTGCGGATGGCCTGAACACAAACCCAGAGGCCGGAAGACAGGCACCACAAACCCAGGAGAGGGGACGCAAAACTACTACGAAGCAACCAGGCTTATGGGAATGGCTCCATAGATTAGCCCCCACAACACCCCCAGGTAATGACGGGCAGACACCCGAGGAGCAGCAAGCACAGGAAACCCACCTAAACGAAGAATGGGAGCAAACACAGGACGAACCAACAGCACATTGGGAAAGATTCGCGGACACACGACTGGAAACACCAGAGGCATGCCAGGACTCCCAAGAATACCAAACCCCTCTCACAGAACCAATAAAGACTGACATAGGAAAGGACCGTCTACACATGCTCACATGGAATGTGGCGGGACAAAGTGATGCCTGCCTTGACCTTGCCGAAGTCATTAACAAAAGAAGCCAAAACCAGCAGAGTCTACAAGTAATTGTACTTACGGAAGTGAAACACGCACACGACAGTGTAATGAGAAGATTTAGAGACATGCAATACACTGCAATAGGCACCAAAACTGAGGTGCAAGAAGCAGAAGGCACGGCTGAACAGGCAATGAAAGGAGGAGTGGCAATACTCCTCGGCAACCCCTACAGCCACGCACACAACCACCATGTCGTCCCTGCGAGACACCTCGAGGGGTACCTCCTACATGTGGTACTGCACCTACCCGGAAAGGTGATGTACCACGTGCTAGGTATTTACAACCCACCAGGAGCAGAGGAGTGGAAAACCAGGGACAAAATACTCAAGTACGCAACCAACCTGCTCAGGAAAACTGCGGGAAAGGCGAACGAACATGTGGTCATAGGAGGAGACCTCAATGCGAGCAACACCAGCACAGGTAAAGGAATGACAAAAACCGACAAGCAATGGACGAAACTTGCGGAGGAGCTAGACCTCCACAATGTAGGCCCGCTAGTCGATACCACACTTAACTGGGCGAAACACAGGAACATTGACAGATGGCTTGCACCAAGAAACAAGCAGGCGCAATACGAGGTGGGGGACACCACACACCTCACCCGGCACCACACGAGTGACCACGAGATGGTGAGCCGAGCAACCCTCCAGTTGGACAGCATAGGCACCCACGAACCATATGTGGACCGCGACCCCCAACCAGGGCATGTAAAGCTGAACACGCCCCTGAACAAAACACACAGGGAAACACTCCAAGGCGTCCTCCTCAGGACACACGACCATGCCAGAACCGCTGAACTGAAACGCATAACAGAGATGGCCACACAGTGCAGGGAAGAGGACAACAGGCAAGTGGCACACGCCACCATAGACAGAGCAGGGGAAACAGTACTAAACATACTCACCGAGGCGAACAAATGTGCGCTACAGAACGACGAACTGCCAACTACTACAGTTGGAGGCACCCCCAGCCGAGTGGGAAAAGACCTGCTAATGAGCAAAAAGGACAGAAAGGAAAGGGACGCCGCAATACTCAAGATGCGGAGGCACAAGCAAACCAAACGACACCTACGAAACCCACACACGGAACACTCAACCCTCCGAAGCCTGAAAGAGGGAGAAATGAAAGGCCCAACGGACAGGGACAATGCAGATGCAAAAGAATGGGTGTCGTGGCTTACTGAGGAGGCCAAAAAAGAAAGGTCGGCAGCGCACAAGGTAGTAAAACAGCACTGGAAACAAGCCAAGCAAAGACACAACGACAAAACAGTAAAGGAATACTGGAACAACCAAAAAAGATACCACAAAAGGATATATGCCAAGGCACAAGAAACAGGCCATGCCCCCACGGCGAACATACAGGCCCTACAGGACAGAGAGGGCAACCTGGCTGTAGGCCACGGGAACATCGCTAACGCACTAGCAGACCACATGGCTCACTCGGCACCGTACAGGATGGAGCACCGAAGTCCACCCGACTCGAAACCTCCGCCATGGGAAGACCCAGCTCACAGGGAACGCCTCATAAAGACGCCAAGACCAGACCCCAGTGGGCTGGACCTCACAATAAGTCGACAGGGCTACAGCAAAGCGGTACACACCCTAAACAACAACAAGGCACCAGGCCCCACCAGGACCCCGAACGAAATTCTTAAGTACATGCCAGAGGACTTCCATGATGCACTACACGCACTCATGCTGGAAATGTGGAACAGCAAACATGTCCCTCTCACCTGGAAAAAAGGGACATTCTGCTTCCACCACAAGAAAGGGGATGTCACCTTACAGCAAAATTACCGACCCATAGCCCTGCTCGAAGGGGTATTCAAACTGTACACCTCACAGATAGCAAACATGCTTTCCACGTTCTGCGAAACGCAGGGAATACTAGCCCAGGCGCAGGAAGGCTCAAGGGAAAAAAGGAACACGCTTCGACAACTCACCAGAGTAACCAATGCGATTGAGGATGCAAACGTCTCAGGACGAGAACTGCATGGCCTGTATGTAGACTTCGAAAACGCGTACGGCTCAGTGGACCACAACAAACTACTCCACACGATGCAATACCTTGGAATACCCGACGAACTCACACAGGTGGTGCGGGATGTCCTAGGTACACATAGCCATGACACAATGTCCATGAACACCAGAGTAGGAGGGGAAACCTCGCACAAAACTGTACAGGTGCAAAGAGGACTCCTCCAGGGAGACAGCATGAGCCCCCTAGAAAGATTTAATAGAACATTAAAATTGAAATTTAAAAAATAGAAAAAAGTAAAGACACCGTAAACCGGATTGATTATTTGGACTGCTTGTCAAAAATTACAATAGTACTAAAAATATTGCAAATATTGATAAATCAACTCTTGATAATATGAACTTAACCAAAACAATCGAAATGTTTTATTGAAAAGGAATAAATTAACCGAGCCGCTTCAAAAATATATATATTAAACCCGGTGATAACGTTAGGATTAAAATTAAAACTAAGACGTTTGACAAAGAATCTCAACGACGGTCTACAAAAATATACAAAGTAAAATCTATGAAAGGACTGAGTTTTATCATTGAAGACGGTAAAGAAACTCTGGCTGTCGATATAAACCACGAGAATTATTGGAAGTCAAGGAAACACTTCTAAAAAGAAATCCACCGATGAACCCACAGTTTCGGAATTAGTTTCTAAACAAAATAAAAAAGAAAGAACTCTTAGGAAAGAAGGTGTTTACGGGAAGTGTGATAACGGGTCGGTGGATATATATATAATGAATATATATATATATATCGGGTCGCAAGCAGGCGGAACTCTCGGAAGTCTAAGATAGTTAAAATGGACATGCATAGGTTTTATTATCGCGGACTGACGGATCGGCAGGTCACGTCATAGTGACACACGCACTGCACTCCGAGGGGGGAAAGCAGGAGACAGGCCCCCACCTTATAGTGGGGGGTGGAATCAGTCTCTCCGTGAGGTGTCTCATCTTCTAACAGATTATCTAAAAGGACAAGCAGTCAAAATAAAAATAATAAAGATAATGAAACGGAAATTGATTTACGATAATTTTTATCAATTGTATAATGTATTCTCATGGTAAGAGCTAAGCAAACACAGGCTCAACGAAGGCTGAATAATAATATTTATTGTGGATATAAAGACCCTGCACCGGGGAATCGTCCACTTGGAAATAAAATTCAATGTAAAGCTCGTCATCAATTGAGACGGTATGGAAGAATTTTAAGAGCACCTCACCCAGCGGATAGACAACAAAATATACGAAACAATTAATATATATATGTAATATTATAAAAAATATGAGAAAGATATTGACTGATGATATTGTCAAACAATATTGTCTAAATGAATTAGGCTTTAAAAATGCTGCATCTAATAAATCAATATTTCATGGATACTCTAAATTAGCTTCTAATAATTATGCTATGACCGCTCCTTCTCAAAATAGTGTTGAATTCTATACTTTTATTTCTCAAAGTCCTTTGATAAATTCAGTTGATTTAATTCAAAATTTAAAAAGAAGTGAAGTTAATGTTTTTGTTCCGGGAAAATATACGAGAACGGACAATTTACAAAGGTTCGCAGATTTAAGTGAATCTAATGATGAAACTCCAAGTAATTCTTTACCACCCACTCCAATAGGTTTTGACGCAGAAGAAGAATTGTTGAGTGAAATTGACACTGCAGAAATAAATTTAGGTTTAAATAGATTACGTAAAAATTTTGCTTCATCTCCGTTAAACACACCCAAAAATCAAGGTGAATCTGGACCTTCCGGAAGAATGAATTCAAATCCTTTAATAAAACAATTATTATTCAAATCAGCTAAAAAGAAATCACTTAGTCCTGCACGTTCGAATGATGATGATGATGATGATGATGATGATGATGCTATAATGCTATTATTGGTGTAGAAATTGTGGAAGAAGAAGCAAGTCCGCAAATATTTACAAGAGGACAACGTGCTAAGGCTTATCAATCCTAAAAATATTATAGGGGGTACGTGAACGTACAGGTGGGGAAAAAATAAACCCCCCTGATCATCCATCATCAATTATATCCTCATCATGTGAAGAGTGAGAGACCGACAAATAAATATTGTGTATACCCCTCCTCCCCTCCCCTCCTCCCCTCCCCTCGGGATATGGGCGTCAATATTTGCCTTAACGCGCCGAATTTCATCCATCCTTGCAAGGATTTCGAATTCATGTATCGAAGACCTAATTTATATATGCAAAATATTTCTAAAATTATATATACCTTACACAGGGGCTTCAATTGATATAATATGCATACAGCATACAGTGTGTCGTGAACAGCCTACGTTATGGGCGTCAATATTTGCACTGTTAACGCGCTGAAAATTTCCCCATTTTTTCAAAAGAGGGGGAATCTTCGATTTCATCTCCGATTTTTTCCCCAATATATCATATTATGAGTCGAGCTGAATGGAATGAACCATTAAAAAAATGTGCCAAAGAATATCATTCCAAAAAAGGTACAAAACCTCGTAAAAAATATTCCAAAAAGAAAAAGCTTATCAAATCTGCAAAGATTCAAACACCACAAGTGACATCTAAACCTATTGCAAATTTACCAACAAATAATAATAGAGGACCTGCAAGGTGTTCTTTTAATTTAGGGATAAGTCTACATCGGGGGCCGACATTTCATTTTAATCCACATCGGGGCCGACATCTCATTTTAATCCACATCGGGGCAGACATCAGTTTTAATCCACATCGGGGGCCGACATTTGATTTTAATTCATTATCGGGGGCAGACATCCCATTTTAATCCACATCGGGGGCCGACATTTGATTTTAATCCACATCGGGGGCTGACAAGCCTAAACGTTTCACATCGGGTGTAGACATATCATTTTAATCCACATCGGGGGTTGACATTTCATAGCATGCGTAGACAGAAGACACACGCAACGATATAATGTAATTGAAACATAGCTACGCAAATTCAACCGGTAGATATGCAACTCGTATTACGATGAGCATATCTACCGGTTGGATTTGCGAAATAATGTTTTTTTGGTGCCGCAAACGATGAAAGACTGTCTTGTTTGGCGAAATGAAACAGTTTTTCACTGTTGGACGCTCCAAAAAACATCATTTTGCAAATCCAACCGGTAGATATTTTCATCGCGATATGATCTACTTATCTACCGGTTGGATTTGCGAAATAATGTTTTTTGGTGCCGCAAACGATGAAAGACTGTCTTGTTTGGCGAAATGAAACAGCTTTTCACTGCTGGACGCTCCAAAAAACATTATTTTGCAAATCCAACCGGTAGATATTTTCATCGCGATATGATCTACATATCTACCGGTTGGATTTGCATAGTTATATTTCGTTTACATTATATCCTTACATTGAATGTAATGCATACCCCCGATGTGGATTAAACTGAGATGTCTACACCCGATGTGGATTAAAATGAGATGTCGCCCCCCGATGTAGATTAAAATGACGTGTCTACCCCCGATGTGGATTAAAATGGATGTGCCCCGATGATTAAAAATGAGATGTCACCCGATGTGGGTAAATGAAGTGTCGACGATATGATTAAATCGAATATCGGCCCGATGTGGTTTAAATGAAGTATCACATTTTGATGTAGACTTATCCCATATATTATTATTATATTATTATATTATTCTTAGCCTATTAGCTTATAGTGACTATACATATTAGCAACTGCAAAAAACTTGTTTCATTTAAGGGTAGGGTGCACAGTTGTTCGGGGCTATTTAAATTTCATAGCAATTTCCATATTTTAAAAATGCGAGAAGTCATTAACGCGGGGAAATTCAAAATAAATAGTTATTGTCTATAGGTGATAGTGCGACATCTATAAAGAATTAGTTAATGAGTTCAATTTTAAGGTTCTGATGTCCGTGTCCATACAAAAGTGTGGGAGCCGATTTTGAGTTATGACGTGTCAAAGTGAGGTAGGTATTGGGGAAAAATCTTTAGATTGTCCCCCTCTTTGAAAAAGTCCGTTTTATGACGTGACAAATTTGTGTATTGGGGAAAAATCTTTAGATTGTCCCCCTCTTTGAAAAAGTCTGTTTTATGACGGCACAAATTTGTGTATTGGGGAAAAATCTTTAGATTGTCCCTCTTTGAAAAAGTCTGTTTTATGACGTGACAAATTTGTGTATAAATTTTTAGAGGTTTGATTTCGCAGAAACCAGCTATTACAGAACGGGAAGGGTTATACGCGCTGGAATTCACACGTCATTTCCGTCTCAATCCCGGAAAAATTCTGAACCAGCGTGACGGTCATATCGTCTCGCATCGTCTCGCGTGTCATCGTGAATTTAATTTCCAGGATTATTAAAGGGTAATACTACAGACGCTGGAATTCAGAATAGGAATTAATTACAGCGTCTGTCA
>LGRX02031334.1:0-16568 GCA_001247695.2 Cymbomonas tetramitiformis
TATTATATTATTATATTATTCTTAGCCTATTAGCTTATAGTGACTATACATATTAGCAACTGCAAAAAACTTGTTTCATTTAAGGGTAGGGTGCACAGTTGTTCGGGGCTATTTAAATTTCATAGCAATTTCCATATTTTAAAAATGCGAGAAGTCATTAACGCGGGGAAATTCAAAATAAATAGTTATTGTCTATAGGTGATAGTGCGACATCTATAAAGAATTAGTTAATGAGTTCAATTTTAAGGTTCTGATGTCCGTGTCCATACAAAAGTGTGGGAGCCGATTTTGAGTTATGACGTGTCAAAGTGAGGTAGGTATTGGGGAAAAATCTTTAGATTGTCCCCCTCTTTGAAAAAGTCCGTTTTATGACGTGACAAATTTGTGTATTGGGGAAAAATCTTTAGATTGTCCCCCTCTTTGAAAAAGTCTGTTTTATGACGGCACAAATTTGTGTATTGGGGAAAAATCTTTAGATTGTCCCTCTTTGAAAAAGTCTGTTTTATGACGTGACAAATTTGTGTATAAATTTTTAGAGGTTTGATTTCGCAGAAACCAGCTATTACAGAACGGGAAGGGTTATACGCGCTGGAATTCACACGTCATTTCCGTCTCAATCCCGGAAAAATTCTGAACCAGCGTGACGGTCATATCGTCTCGCATCGTCTCGCGTGTCATCGTGAATTTAATTTCCAGGATTATTAAAGGGTAATACTACAGACGCTGGAATTCAGAATAGGAATTAATTACAGCGTCTGTCATCCGATGACATCTCGCGATATCGAACTGAAGATGAAGGGTGACGGTGATGACGTCCAGCAGTCACTGACACAAGCGACACTCGACTGTGACACAAGTATCGCATGCGTTGACTTTCTGAGGAAGCAAGTAATTGCAGCGCACCAACAATTAGTGCTCACAATTTTCTCAACGTTCCTTCGCCTTGTGGGGCGGCCGGTGTTGTGACTGTTGTAAATATGCGCAGGGATTGTTTGAATGCTCGACGGTTTCGTTTTATTTTTCAGTTTGTTTATGTTGATATTTAAGCTCACGATATTGGGTGTGCGCAGTGTGTGTCGCAGTTATTCCGATGGATGCCGAGGAGGGACGCGTTCTTTTGAGGTGTGGAAGTCTAGGGCAACCTAGCTTGGGATGAAACCCAACCGCATCAGACTCGTGGTCACTTGCCCATTTATTCACCTTGAATATGTACGCAAAGTTTGAGGAGCAACGACTCAGGATAAGGCATCAGCTGTTTTATTTTTATGGGTTTGTGGCTAATTCGCGACCTCTAGAGGTGTGGAAGTCGAGGTTGGTGTATGCCAACCTTGCTTGGGCTCAACCCCAACCACATCGGACTCACCTCATTCACACTTTTTTAACTTCACTGCCATGCATCGTGTGTTTTGTTGAAGTTTGGAAGGGTCTTAGGCTGATTTCTTTTTTGGGTTTGAAGTTATCTTCGAACCCAAAAATAAATTCAGCCATTGCCTTGTATCCACGCAATACACCTCAAACTTGGTAGTTGTATTGCTTGGACACATTTTTATTGATACACACAACGACGAAGCCGCAGGTTGCGTGAAGCTTAAGGTATGTAAGTAAGCAAAGATGATTGGAGTGTATGAACTTTCCATGAACCCAAAAACGAATTCAACCTAAGACTATAATGCTAACATCATAAGACGCAACTTTGCATAACTACTGAAGCTACAATAAAGATAACAATATGAGTTCGATGTGGTTGGGTTTGAGCCCAAGCAAGGTTGGCATACACCAACCTCGACTTCCACACCTCAAGAGGTCGCGAATTAGCCACAAACCCATAAAAATATAACAGCCAATGCCTTATCATAAGTCGATGCTCCTCAAACTTTGCGTACATATTCAAGGTGACCATATTGACAAGTGACCACAAGTCCGATGTGGTTGGGGTTGAGCCCAAGCAAGGTTGGCATACACCAACCTCGACATCCACACCTCAAGAGGTCGCGAATTAGCCACAAACCCATAAAAATAAAACAGCCGATGCCTTATCCTAAGTCGTTGCTCCTCAAACTTTGCGTACATATTCAAGGTGAATAAATGGGCAAGTGACCACGAGTCCGATGCGGTTGGGTTTCATCCCAAGCTAGGTTGCCCTAGACTTCCACACCTCAAAAGAACGCGTCCCTCCTCGGCATCCATCGGAATACCTGCGACACACACTGCGCACACCCAATATCGTGAGCTTAAATATCAACATAATCAAACTGAAAAATTAAAAAAACCGTCGAGCATTCAAACAATCCCTGCGCATATTTACAACAGTCACAGCACCGGCCGCCCCACAAGGCGAAGGAACGTTGAGAAAATTGTGAGCTCTAATTGTTGGTGCGCAGCACTTGGTTGCTTCCTCAGAAAGTCAACGCATGCGCTTGTGTCAGTGAGTGACTGCTGGACGTCATCACCCTTCAGTTCGATATCGCGAGATGTCATCGGATGACAGACGCTGTAATTAATTCCTATTCTGAATTCCAGCGTCTGTAGTATTACCCTTTGCATCATCATCAATTTATCTTCCATCGATATCGCGGATACGATTGCCGTTGGCGTTGACTAGCTCAAGGATGAAGAGCTGCGATGCGCACCAACATCTACTGCTCATAATTTTCTCAACGGTCCTTCGCTTCGCCTCATGGGCGGAACGATGTCGTGGCTGCTGTGTTATGCGCAGGGATTTCGGAAGTGTTTGGCTGCTTCTATTTTTCAGTTTACTTATGCATATGTGCCAACTCACGATACTCATTTTGTGCAGCTTGTGTCGCAGGTTTTCCGATGGCGAGGAGGGGCGCGCTTTCTTGTGGTGTGGAAGTCTAGGGCAACCTAGCTTGGGATCACACCCAACCACATCGGACCCACCTTGTTCTCACGTTTTATTCAACTCACTTTGAATATGCATACAAAGTTTGAGGAGCATCGAGGTGTGATAAGTTAGAGACTGATTTATCTTTTTGGGTTTATGGCGTCATCGCGACCTCTTGGGGTGTGGAAGTCAAGGTTGAGCATGCCAACCTTGCTTGGGTTCGAACCCAACCACATCGAAGTCCTCTGTGTTAGCGCACGAAGTATGCACGAGAAGGTCACTTCATGGCAAAGAGCTTTTTGGGTTTGGGTTTTCATGTACCCAAACCAACAAATGCCAAACAGTCAAGGTCTTCCCGTGCTTCCTAGCAAACGAAACTACGCTGATATTTTGCCAAGATGTATATCTTCAAGTTCCCTAAAGCACAAGGACTGAGATACATTGTTTGCGAAACAAGCAGTTTATTTCCTTGGCAGATTTATTGGGTTTGGGCTCGAATGTACCCAAACCCAATATATTCCAAACAGCCAAGGGCTTCCCGTGCGTTCTAGCGCACGAGACTTTCCACAAACATTGTCGAGATATATACATTTAAGTTCCCTGAAGCTCAAGGGCTGGCATACATCGTGCCCGAAACGAACAGTTTATTTCTTTGGCAGATTTATTGGGTTTGGGCTCGAATGTACCCAAACCCAATACATGCCAAACAGCCAAGGGCTTCCCATGCGTTCTAGCGCACGAGACTTTCCACAAATATTCTCGAGATATATCTCTTTAAGTTTCCTGAAGCTCAAGGACTGAGATACATTGTTCGCGAAATGATCAGTTTATTTCTTTGGCAGATTTATTGGGTTTGGGCTCGAACGGACCCAAACCCAATACATGCCAAACAGCCAAGGGCTTCCCGTGCGTTCTAGCGCACGAGACTTTCCACAAATATTGCTAAGATATACATATTTTAGTTCCCTGAAGCACAAGGACTCAGACTTCGATGTGGTTGGGTTCGAACCCAAGCAAGGTTGGCATGCTCAACCTTGACTTCCACATCCCAAGAGGTCGCGATGGCGCCACAAACCCAAAAAGATAAATCAGTCTAAAACTTATCAAACCTCGATGCTCCTCAAAGTTTGTATGCATATGCAAGGTGAGTAGATTAAAATATGAAAACAAAGTAAGTCCGATGTGGTTGGGTATCATCCCAAGCTAGGTTGCCCTAGACTTCCACATCTCAAAAAGGTGCGTCACTCCTCGCCATCGGAAAACCTGCGACACAAGCTGCACACACCGAATACCGTGAGTTCGCATATATGCAATAAACGAATTGAAAAATAAAAACAGCCAGACACTTCCGCAATCCCTGCACATAACACAGCAGTCACAGTGAACACCGTTCCGGCCATGAGGCGAAGGAACGTTGAGAAAATTATGAGCAGTAAATGTCGCAGCGAGCGCTTTATGGTTGAGCTAGTCAACGCCAGCGCCAACGGTAATCGTATCCGCGATATCGATGGAAGATAAAATTGATTATCTGTTTTATGTAAACCATGGTTTCGCGATACCACGGTTCAATAAGTAGCCACTAAACCATGAACTTCTCATTAATAATCCTGGAAATTAAATTCACGATGACACGCGAGACGATGCGATGCAAGACGATATGACCGTCACGCTGGTTCAGAATTTTTTCGGGATTGAGACGGAAATGACGTGTGAATTCCAGCGCGTATAACTGGATGTTATGTGTCACAGTGCAGCGAGCGGAGCGAGAGGTGCTGTGTCACATAACTCTGGTTATGTGACAGACCGGACCGTGGGACCCAGGACCGTAGGTCCCAGGACCGTTCTGTAGGTCCCAGGTCTGAGCAGTATAAGGTTTGGAACTCTGTAGTTGATCTGATTTCGGGAAGGGTAGTTGATCTGATTTCGGGAAGGGTATCATTATTATTATTTTTCGTTACAGAGTATTCAGTGGAATTTTATTTTCGTTGATTTTTCGTTATGGACGAGTTTACAGACGTTCAGTTGGAAGAGAAAATCGCTCGCGTGAAGGCGTCTCCTGAGTACGCAGCTTACAGAACGAAATTGGATGAGATAGCTCCGAGCTTTTCAGAATCGGAGAAGAATCTGCAAGCCCACTTGACAGCGTTAGTTCAGGAGCAGCGCAACAGGGCAGCAAGTGGCACAGCAACAGCTATTCTTCAGTCAGTTGTGAAAGTTCCTGAGAAGAGGAAGCTGCAGCGCCCAGTCGCGTGGACCTCTGGCGGTTTCGTTCACACGAAGTCAGGTGGATCGAAGGCAGAGGACCTCTCCTGTAAGCGTCAGTTCGAGCAGGTCGACAAGGCCGATGACGTTTTCTTCGACGTGAAGCAGCAGCTGGAGGGGCTTGAGGCCCCAGAGTCAATCACGGAGGAACAGCTGGCGAAAGTGAAAAAAGCGAAAGCTGCGATCGAGGAAGGTATGCTCTGGGCCGAAAACCAGGCCCAACTGATCGACATAGCGTTCAAATTTGGTTGGCCCACAGCACAGGAGTACGAGGGTGAACCAGTCGTTGCTACAGAGGAGCAAGAGAAAAAACTGAAGAAAGCCAAGAAGGCTATTGCTGAGCGTTCAGCGAAGCTTGAGAAAGAGAGAATGTCGAAAAAGAAAAAGACCGATGACACACGTCCCTTGGGAGGTCGTGGGCGCCCCTATCAGCCTGTTGTTCAGGGTAGGATCTGCTTTGTTTGTGGAGCGCCAGACCACCTGGCTCCGCAATGCCCGCAGAATGCTAAAGGAAAGGGGAAGCAACGTTAGTGCAAGCCAATCGGCTCAATTCAGACTGCTTAACGCGTCTTGCACCACTGGTTAATCCGTGGTTGCGTAACTCCGGTATATTACCCGAGAATTGTAGCCGGCTTATCGCCCGCTTGGAAGAGAATGTATTCCTCTTTCCGAATGTTTAATCGAGCTTACTATTATTTTTGTCTTTCGTTAACTGTAGTCTTGCAGTTCTCTGGGGTTTTGCCTGAGACCTGTTTGTGGTCCAATGCCACTTCTTTGCACGTGCGTGCACTCGCAATCCCAATGCCACTTCTTTGCACGTGCGAGCACTCGCAATCTAGACACGGAATGACACCCGTGATCTCAACGTTGGCGCATACGCATATGACACGGACTCATACCCGTTGTCTTTAACGCTGATGCATATGCATAATTCAATCTTCGCACGGCGTTCCTTTCGATTTCTTGGCTTCTCTCAACGAATGCTTGGTTGTGAGTTATAGTAGGTCGGTGTGTACAGAATTCGTGGACTGCCCGTCGGAGTTCGAGGATCTCCCCGGCTCTGGTGCTTCCGCTGCGGCTCCACGGATCACGGGCAGGCTCGGGCAGAGGGTCGGCTTTTGGCGGTCTTTTGCTTCCGCGGTTGTGGTGGCTTGGATCTTGTTCGGGGTTCCGCTTACTTGGGTTGCGGGGCCCCCGCCTGCTAGGTTTTCACCTAATGCTCAGTCGGCTTTGGCAGAGGATGAGTTCGTCTCGGCAGCGGTTCTCGGCTTGGTGCAGTCTGGCGCGGCAGAGGAATGGTTCACACAGCCTGAGGTTGTTTCCCCGTTGGCGGTGGCATACAGAGACCTCGGCCGAGGTAAGCCCCCCAAAAAGAGGCTTATCTGGAATGGCAGATATGTCAATTCCTTCATAGTAGTTCAGAAGTTCAAGTATGAATCTCTGGCTATTGTGAGGGACTTGCTTTCTTGGCAGGGTTCACTTTGGTCCTTTGACCTTACCTCTGGCTATCACCACGTAGAGTTGCACCCAGATTTTCACACCTACGTGGCTTTTAGCTGGCAGGGAAGGTTTTATGTGTTCAAGGCTTTACCTTTCGGCTTGGCCCCAGCCCCGTACTTCTTTACTAAAATCACCAATGAGTTAGCTGCTCGGTGGAGAAGGCAGGGTGCGGGTTTGGTGCACTACCTGGATGATTTCCTCTTTATCCAGAGGGGGTCTGACAGTGCTTTTGCTTCGGAGCAGGCGGCGGCTCTTCAGGATGTCAGTAGGAGCGGCTTCCTGGTTAACCAGGAGAAGTCCGTATTGGACTTCAGGCAACTGATTGAGTTCTTAGGAATTGGTATTGACTCAGTGAGGGGTGTTTTCTTTGTCCCGCAAGCAAAGTGGGATGACTTTCAGGCTCGGGTCTCCCGCACACTTGGCGGGCAATGGACTACCCCCAGGGAGCTTTCCAGGCTGGCAGGCAAGATCCAGAGTTTCAGTTTAGCTCTCGGGAAGGTGTGCCAGATGTTCTCTCGGGAACTGTATTTTGAGGTGGAGAGGCACACTTCCTCGGATGTGGCTATTCAGATTCCAGAGGAGGTGGCAGTGGAGCTCCGTTTTTGGCTTTCAGTTCAGAGGCGACAGTTCGAGGCCCCTATCTGGCAAGTCTTTATGGCTTTCAGGAACAGGATGTGGACAGACGCAGGTGGTACTGGCTGGGGGGCAGTTCTGGAGGCTGTTTCGGGCAGGCTGGAGCAGGTCGCTCGGGGCCACCTGACTTTGGCGGAGCGGCTGGAGTCTTCCACCCACCGGGAGATGGTGGGTTATCTTCAGGCCTTGCGGTCTTTCTCAGGCTTCGTGGAGGGCTCTACACTGAAGTTGTACACAGACTCTCAGGCAGGCTGTCAGATTTTGGACAAGGGGTGCAGCTCTAAGCACCACTTGCATCGGCTGGTTGTGAGTATCTTCTGGGAGTGCACTCGGCTTGGGGTTTCACTTTACCCAGTGTGGGTTCCCCGGGAGCTTAATGCTCAAGCTGACTATCTGGCGGCTATCTATGATGGAGATGACTGGCAGCTTAACCCGTACTGGTTTCACTGGCTGGACGGGCTTTGGGGTCGGCACACGGTGGACCGCTTCGCCACGGACCTGAATGCACTGCTGCCTAGGTTCAACAGCAGATGGTGGTGCCCAGGCTCGGAGAATATTGACTGCTTCTCCCTGACGGACTGGTGGCTGGAGAACAACTGGTGTAACCCCCCGTTCGGCTTGGTTGGTAGGCTCTTGGAGGTCCTCAGGAGGTTTTCTGCGGTTGCCACCATCATTGTTCCGTATTGGACAAGTAGGCACTGGTGGCCTATTCTCTGCCCCGACGGTCAGCACTTTGCTCCGTTCGTGCGGGATTGGAAGGAGCTGCCCAGGGACTCATCCGAGTCTCTGTTCTTGCCTGGCGCCGGTCGGGCCAATGAGGCAGCAGTGGGCCCGCCTAATTTCAGGGTGCTGGCTCTGCGGGTGGATGTTTCGGCTTGAGCAGGGGGGCATCTGGAGTCGGTCTTCTGGCAGCAGGCAGTTGTCAGCCCTAGAGCAAGGCTCTATATCGATATTTCCGATAACCGATACTATCGATATATCGTATGTATCGCCGATTTTCGGATTGCAATGTCTAACTATCGATTGTGCAGGTTTTGGTGTTCCATATTTAATTTATAACAAATTACATATAAATGTCCAAGTAATCGATTATTTATCGATTGTGCCGATTATCGATGCCGTTTTTCGGATATCGGATTGTATCGATACCGAAAAACCA
The DNA here is from genome assembly GCA_001247695.2 of Cymbomonas tetramitiformis. Taxonomy (NCBI): domain Eukaryota; kingdom Viridiplantae; phylum Chlorophyta; class Pyramimonadophyceae; order Pyramimonadales; family Pyramimonadaceae; genus Cymbomonas; species Cymbomonas tetramitiformis. Next base: position 8,400 of record LGRX02031334.1, read on the forward strand.
AACCGATATAGAGCCCTGCCCTAGAGACCCGCTGGAGCAGGAGCTGCTGCGGAACATGAAGGTGGACATGGTTACCACCAGGGCAGTGGGAAGCTGGTGTAATAGCTATCTGGGGGCCTTCGGCAGGTTTGCTCGGTGGTGTGCGGCCAGACAGCCGACTCGGGAGTCTTGCCCGGCTTTGCCGCTTACAGTGGCCCTGTACTTGCGGTTCATTATGGACAGGGCAGACCCTTTTTCAGTGGTGAAGACGGCTTCGGGTGCCATCTTTGCAGTGCATGATGTGGCTTTGGTGCCGCGGGAGCAGAACCCGACGAAGTCAGAGATGTGCAAGGCAGTCAGGGAACAGGCTAAGAGGAAGTTCGGGCTCGGTGTGAGGAACAGGAAGGCGGCCATGCCGGTGGTGCTCCTGGCTACTGGCATCAGACTTTACCACACAGACCACAGGGGGCGGTTCTCCATCATCAGGTTGACAGTGGCTTGCATGGGGGCCGTGATGTGGGCGGGGTGCCTACGGTATTCTGATATGAAGATGATCTGGGTGGGAGCTATGCGGTTCTACTCCACCCATATGGTCTTCCTGCTCACCAGCAGGAAGAATGATCAGTACAGTGATGGTGACGTGGTGTATGTGGCCCGTGGAGGGAAGCACTTCTGTCCAGTGAGCCTGTCCGAGAGGCTGATCGAGGCTGGACAGCTGTCAGGGTCAGTGAACCTCTTCCAGGGGTGGGACGGCAGGAAGGCTGTCAGGGATCCTCAGGTGCCCCTTAATGGCAAGCACATTGAGTATCATGCTTGCAGGAGGGAGGTCATCAGAATGGTGGCTCAGGCAGCAGGCAAGACCGAGGCAGAGGTCACAGCGGTCTTCGGCACACAGAGCATGAGGTCTGGAGGTGCTACAGTGGTGGCTCAGCGGGTATTCTTTGCGGAGTTCATGCGGCACGGGCACTGGATGACTCAGTCAGCGGCCATGCGGTACATTCAGCCCTCCACAGAGGAGAGGGTGTCAGTGACTGCCGCAGCTGAGTATTGAGTTCTTTGTTGTACTTTGGACCGCTTAATATGTTATGCCAAGCGGTAGGTAGTAGCACTTTGTGCTGGCCAGTATGTGTGCCTGCGGGCTAATATTATTGGTATACTATTACCTGCATTGAGATCTTTGTTTTGTCTCCGTGACATGCATCTAGCTTACAGTTGTGATTATTGGGTAGATAGGGTAGCTAGGGTAGCTAGGGGGGTCCGTAGGGTAGGTGTGTCACATAACTGGATGTTATGTGTCACAGTGCAGCGAGCGGAGCGAGAGGTGCTGTGTCACATAACTCTGGTTATGTGACAGACCGGACCGTGGGACCCAGGACCGTAGGTCCCAGGACCGTTCTGTAGGTCCCAGGTCTGAGCAGTATAAGGTTTGGAACTCCGTAGAGTTCTGCTCCGATAGTTGATCTGATTTCGGGAAGGGTATCATCCCGCCCGCCCACCTCACTAGCATTATTACATTCGTTTTCATTTCGATATTGCGTTGCGGGTCCCTTATACCCGCATTACTATTGCACTAATAATTCTTAATTATTAGTGCTCTCCGATACCCTATCCGTGACATGCATCTAGCTTACAGTTGTGATTATTGGGTAGCTAGGGTAGCTAGGGTAGCTAGGGGGGTCCGTAGGGTAGGTGTGTCACATAACCCTTCCCTTACAGAACGAACATTGCTTTGCGTCACGCTCTTTTGCGTCACGCTTTTTGCGTCACGCTTTTTGCGTGATTACTTTCAATTTGCGTCGTTGAGATGAAAGCTGCTAACAAAATTTCAATCGTGGATATGTTTTTTTGCGTATAAACTTTTAGAGACTCGCGCTCACGCTCTTTTTATTTAGAGACTTCATTTCGTTGCGACCAGGTATAGGTATTCCAAAACGAGCACTGATTTGTGTCGCGCTTTTCTGTCACGTTTTTTCTGTCACGCTTTTCGCGCTCACGCTCTTTTTATTTAGAGCCTTCATTTCGTTTATGGTCAATATTTAATTTTATTGAAATTCACGGTGTCACGACTCTTGAGTATAAATATAAATTAGCGTTCAGTATTATATTTTAAATATTAATAATTAATATTTTATAATAGATGAAGAGCTTAATTGAGCATAAATATATGGATGTGGTCGACATTGACACAAAAACGTATGACATGACATGACATAAAACGCAGTCTGAAAACCGTTGAGCTGAGAGCCGCTTCGACAATGAAAGTTGATGACACTGTCATGAACGTCAGTTGTATAGGCTGGCCGAGTCCGATGGAAATCAAGTTGCTTCTCACAATTATTTTTTTTTGGGAGGGGGGGTGTGTGGGCCACTGGGGTGGCCGTGACCCGTAGGGGGATCGACGGCTTACTATCTATTAATTTTTATTCTTTGAAAGGGGAACAACTGGGCTGTTTGAGCCTCGCAAGTGATTTGGCCTTTTAATTTTTGAGGGTGGGATTGGGCTTCCGCGCCCCCGTCGTGGCCCATCCCGGCGCCCACTGCGGGGTTGGCCGAGACCGGCTCGAAGGGGGTTGAGAAATCAAATTTCAAAATATTTGCTACTATGCTTCAAATAACACTATTGGTTGCAAATACCGAATTTTGCTTTGTAGATATTTGGATACTGTGATGTTGAATCTTCTATTTTATTGGTCGATCTAAGCGTTGACACCTAAATATCAATGACACATGTCAAAATGATATGAATGCCGCCATTTTGCGGTTATCGTTGACACAATGATATTGTCAGATTATGAATACAATTTCCAAGAAACATTCGCAAACATGCCAGCTATTAAAGTTTGAAGAACTCCTATCTGGAAAAATCTATACTATTACCAATCTTTCATGTTATTGGTTGTTCTACATGTTGAACATTTAAATTTTAATGACACATGTCAAACGAATAATGCAATTGCCGCCGCTCATGTACTTACACAATGACATTTGTCAACATTATGGACACAGTTACCAAATCTATTTAATACTATAGATTGAACTTACTTCCCTGTAGCAACCTACAAATTGTTCAACGACTCTTTGCTTAAACCATTATTGACAATACAAACCACAACAACTCTATCCAGATAAACATGTCCGCACCTATCAAGTTCGAAAAAACATGGTTTGCAACCATTAAAGCCAGGTCCGAAAATGGAGAGGACCTCACCCAGGATCATTTGAGGGTGATGGCATACCTTGAGAGTAAGGGCAAGGCTCTCTCCAGAACCACGGACAAGAAGCCTGTGGTAACCCTGATATTCGGGGACGCCTGTGGTCACATCCTTATATGTTCGGGCTGGAAAGCTCTTGCTGGGTCCACCAGGGACGACCCGAGTCCATTAATGGACCATGTCAAGGTTGGTAAAATCTACGACATCTATTTTTCGGTAGAAACATTCTACAATTTAGGTGTTTGCAACCCTTATGCGCTTACTCGCAACCTGGGCGACATTTTTGGAGTTGTCCAGACACTTGACGCCATTGTGGAAGTAACAAAGGCGTTACCTCCAGCCTTTATCGAAGAATATGGGCAACCTCCTAATTGGTTCCAGAATCGTCAAGTCCTTACTATCGACAGCGACAGCGAGGACGAAAATTACATTACCCCTCCTCCTCCTCCTGCGAAGAGGCGCAAGAACAAGGACAAGAAGCCCAAATGCGCTTTGGACTTTGGCGATTGGCCTGTGGAGGACCTTGGAACCAGTGAGGTTCCACCAGGTAAATGTTTATGTTTTAGTTTACAATTGGATAGTTGGATCTGTGTTATTTAAAATGTTTATCCTGAACACTAGCTTTCTGGAATGAACAAACGCGCAGGTGCTTCAACCGCCAACGCGGCGGAAGTCCCTCCTGATGTTACCCTGGAACCACCGCCAATTGGTGAACAAGTTCCATCTACTGAAGGAGATCAGTCTGAAGCACCTATTGGCGCTAGCAATGTCGCAATGGCAGAAACTGGCGCTGGTGCTGATGAATATCCTGGCGCTGTGGTTGTTAAAAAGCCTAAGAAACAGGCCAAACCGAAACAGAATTAGATTGAACATGTGATTGCTAAAGACAATTGTTAGCAAAAGTAGTTTATAGCTTGACAGTGTAAAGCTTAACAGTATGTATATTTTAAATTGAAGAAATTTTCTTGAGAAAAAAAACATTTGAAAAAGCTTGTTTCCACAATTATGCAGTGTTATCCTGTCAGTTGCGTGTGTCATGATATTTTATTTGTAAAATGGATTATTAATTGAAGCATCGTTTTTTTGAAACTCAACGGTCAATTTAGATTATTATCTAGTAATGATTTCGTCACTCTCATATCACATAAATTTGATCGACGTCGTTTTCTTCGATTAGCTGTCATAGGATATTTAATAGTCGTTGAGAGTCGATCTGTTAAGTCTGAGGTTATATAGTCGTTTAGTTCGAGACTTATTATTTCGTGGAGAATATTCTCAACCTAGAAATAGATACAACATCTAGTATGAACTGCCTGACCAAAACGCATGCTTACATTAGCTCACCAGTATATATCCTAGACATAGTTACCACTTCCTAGCCTTAAAGAATGCTACGACATTGTATATAAATTTTAGTCATTACTTACCTCAAATGTCCAAACTGCTTGACTCAATCATATACTTGTCATACTCAGTGATATTCTTGACTAAACTATTTTTCAGATTCCTTTGCTTAGTATTTTGATTAAACTAATAATAACACTACATTGAAACGTACCTTACCTTGATTGCTAGCAATGTTCATAGCATTTTTGATAATTAGGCAAACATTTGAAAAAATTCAATACCTTCATTCAATCTATAATTGATGTACTTGAGTGCATTTCATTTCTCATTACCAATATTCCATTCAACTCACTGTATTATCAATATACTATATTGAAATAAGGCCCAATCATTTTGATTATTTTTAACAACCTAATAATACTACATTCCACAAATATAAAGTATGATTCCTTGTATTGTACACTACCTTCATCTTGCGATATTCCTAGTATCATAAAACTTTGGCTACACATTTGAAGATCTTAATACGGGTTAGTCTACGATGAATGCGTTTGGGTCTGCTCATTCCTAATTACCAATAATGCATGACACTCGCCTTCCTAAACTTTTAATTTTGTCGACATTCTTAACTTCAAAAATAGAACCTAATCATTACATCACACCTAACATTTGTATTCTGCATAGAAATTGATTTTTCCCCACCTGTACGTTCACGTACCCCCTATAAATTTTTAGAGGTTTGATTTTGCAGAAACCAGCTATTACGCAGAACGAACATTGCTTTGCGTCACGCTCTTTTGCGTCACGCTTTTTGCGTGACGTATAGTGTAGTAGTTTACAGCCTAGCTTTGCGTCACGCTTTTTGCGTGACGTATAGTGTAGTAGTTTACAGCCTAGCTTTGCGTCACGCTTTTTGGGAGACGTATAGTGTAGTAGTTTATAGCCTAGCTTTGGGAGACGTATAGTGTAGTAGTTTATAGCCTAGCTTTCCGTGACGCTCTTTTGCGTGACGCTCTTTTGCGTGACGCTGGTGGATGAAATCAATTTGCGTCGTTGAGATGAAAGCTGCAAACAAAATTTCAATCGCAGATATGTTTGTATATATATTTACATATATTTATAAATATATCGACAGAATGTCGTCTGAATAATTAATATTATAAAATATAAAATATAAAATATAAAATATGAGTTAAACCGAATAAAATATGAATTAAACCTTTGTCCGAACCCTTGACTGTCGATCGGCGACCATCGATCTGACGGAGATAATTCTTTTTGGCGAGGATCGAGGGGGGGACCAGTGTTAATACTTTAAATCGACGGCCACCGGTAGCTAAGCCCTTAACACCGGTAGCCTTAAGTATGGGTGTATGGCAAAACGATCTGACGGCTACCGGTAGCTAACGATTTTCGACCGGTAATTACCGGTGCCACTTGGACTGAGACGACGCCTCCCCTTCTGTCCCCCCCTCCGTTAATCGATCGGAGCGCGCGAGCGCGAGCGGAGCGGGGGCGAAGCCTCCGCGACGCGAAGCGGGAGCAGCGCGCGGTCGGTTGATGTTCGACTTGGACTTCAAACGCCAACGCCATAAGGCGCATGCCATGCCGTGCTATGCCATGCAATGCGAATGCCACAGAATTCAGAACGAACAACTAGAACAACTCGCAACCACAATCGATTTTGGAAATTGATTTTTCCCCACATGTACGTTCACGTACCCCCTATTGGGGGAAAATCTTTAGATTGTCCCCCTCTTTGAAAAAGACCGTTTTATGACGTGACAATTTTGTGTATTGGGGAAAAATCTTTAGATTGTCCCCCTCTTTGAAAAAGTCTGTTTTATGACGTCACAAATTTGTGTATTGGGGAAAAATCTTTAGATTGTCCCCCTCTTTGAAAAAGTCCGTTTTATGACGTGACAAATTTGTGTATAAATTTTTAGAGGTTTGATTTCGCAGAAACCAGCTATTACAGATCTTAGGGCTCTATAAATAGTGATGGGATTTTTCACTGTTTGAGATGGGTTGAGCGTAATCCATCGCGGCGAAAATGATATCCGCGACGGGACTCGAACCCATGACCTCCTGATTGAATCACAGTCGCTCTACCAACTGAGCTACGCGGGTTGATGATGACATCGACCCGCATTCAGTGGTACTCATTCAGTTTCTGATATAATTACGGATCGCGATTCGGCAGCTTCGATGACGCACCAACATCTGATGACTGCTCGCGATCCCTAACATATCTCCCCACTTGAAATCAGATCGTCACCTGACGATTCGTGTTCCAGTTCGTATCACAGTTCGGTCGATGTGATGACGTGGCAGCTTACTATGAGCCGAATTGCAGTTCTTGGGATGCAGCCCATCCACGTCATCAGCGCGGGTCACATCGTGCCCATGCATACGCGATCGTAGCGCAGGTCACATCACCGTGCCCGAGCATACGCGATCTTAGCGTAGGTCACATCATGTGCCTTATGCCGTTACATCTGACACCGAATCTGCGAGCCGTTACGAGAATACCAATCTTAGGGCTCTATAAATAGTGATGGGATTTTTCACTGTTTGAGATGGGTCGAGCGTAATCCATCGCGGCGAAAATGATATCCGCGACGGGACTCGAACCCATGACCTCCTGATTGAATCACAGTCGCTCCACCAACTGAGCTACGCGGGTTGATGATGACATCGACCCGCATTCAGTGGTACTCATTCAGTTTCTGATATAATTACGGATCGCGATTCGGCAGCTTCGATGACGCACCAACATCTGATGACTGCTCGCGATCCCTAACAACAGAACGAACATTGCTTTGCGTGACGCTCTTTTGCGTCACGCTTTTTGCGTGACGTATAGTGTAGTAGTTTACAGCCTAGCTTTGCGTGACGTATAGTGTAGTAGTTTACAGCCTAGCTTTGGGAGACGTATAGTGTAGTAATTTATAGCCTAGCTTTGCGTGACGCTCTTTTTGTCTATTACCCGCACCTAAGTCGGGTATACCCAACATATCTTTAAGAGCATATGGAGGCTTTCTCGAAGCTCGTATGAAAATTTGGTGACCAATGTCGGCAAGTTCTCGAGTTGCTCTTTTTGCAGTGTCTTGTCAAAAAATTGATCGGAGGTCATCTTGACCCTCAAAATATGCGTTGAAGTAGCATGGGTATTTTGCCATTTTTGCTAAGTTGGGTTAACCCAACTTAACCCGATTAAGCTTTAAGAGCATATGGGAGCTTCCTCGAAGCTCCTATGAAAATTTGGCGACCCATGTCGGCAAGTTCTCGAGTTGCTCTTTCTGCAGTGTCTTGTCAAAAAATTGATCGGAGGTCGTCTTGACCCTCAAAATATGCGTTGAAGTAGCATGGGTATGCCAAAACCGAAAGGTCCTTGAAAATACCACACATTTTTCCCTCGCATACTTTCCAAATTTTCTAACTGATAAATTGGATTTGGCCAATCATGCATGTACGTGTGCGAAAGAGGACATTTTTGCCGTCATTTTGAGCTATTAAAATATAGCGTCCGGTCTGGCGATCACACAGAAATCGTGCGGCCACTAAAATTTGTAAACCCAACTTAAATGGCCCTTAAGTTGGGTATAACCAACTTAGGGGTAATAGACAT
>LGRX02031335.1:0-33586 GCA_001247695.2 Cymbomonas tetramitiformis
GGGCCTGGGGGGGCATAGAAGACAAACATGAGGCACGCATCTCCCCTGAGGCCTGGGGCATACATGGCAACCTTGGGGCATGCATCCCCTGGGGCTTGGGGCATACTGTACAGGGCATCCTTGGGGCATGCATCTGCTGGGGCATGGGGCATTCAGGGAATCCTTGGGGCATGCATCCCCTGGGGCATGGGGATGGGGCATACATGGCAACCATGGGGCATGCATCTGTTGGGGCATGGGGCATACATTGCAACCTTGGGGGCATGCATCCGCCAAGTAATGGGGCATACGGTGGCATCCTTGGGGCATGACCAGCTGGGGCATGGGGCATACAAGGTAACCTTGGGGCATGTGTCGGTGCATGGGCAGCTACAGGCATCCTTGGGGCATGCATCACCGGGGCATGGGGCATACAAAGGCAACCTTTGGGGGCATGCATCTCGCTGGGCATAAGCATACAAGCGGCAACCTTTGGGGCATGCATCTGGCCGGGGTCATGGGCATACAAGGCAACCTTGGGGCATGCATCCGCTCGGGCATGGGGCATAGAGTGCAACCTTGGGCATGTGACCGCTGGGCATGGGGCATACAAGGCAACCTTTGGGGCATGGCATGTCAAGTACTGGGGCATTCAGTGGCATCCTTAGCATGCATACCCCGGGGCATGGGGCATTCAGTGGCAACCTTTGGGGGCATGCATCCCGGGCCCGCACACAAGGCAAACCTTTGGGGCATGTCTTTGGGGCATGGGGCATACGAGGGCATCCTTGGGGCATGCATCCTGCGGGGCATGGGGCATACGGGGCATCCTTGGGGCATGCATGGCAGGGCATGGGGCATACAGGGCATCCTTGGGGCATGCATACCCTGGGGCTTGGGGCATACAGGGCAACTTTGGGGCATGCATCCCCTGGGGCTTGGGGCATACAGGGCAACCTTGGGCCATGGGGCATGCTAGGGGCAGGCGGGCACGCACCTGCAGCAGCATGAGCAGCAGAAGCTGGTTGGGCTGCCCCACCCTGCCGCTTCACTTGTGCTGAAGGGGCACACACAGTAGGTATCAGGCGAAAACCCCTTACTTGAAGAACTTCTTAGTATCAGAAGAAAACCCCTTGTAGACAGATTTACTTAAAAGAAGACAGCGCAGGAAACCAAAGATGCATACGGTGACTGTGGGAAAGGAAATACGGTTTCTGTCTTCGCGTTTCCTTTTTTTTTGGACCGCAGCCGCGCCAGGCTGTTGAGGCGGACCAGCATCTGTGGAAGGAAAGATGCGTTCTTTAAAAGAATAAAAGAATAAAAGAAAAAAAGAAGACGATGAGGGAAAGGCAAGTAGAAGCGATATTCTTACCTGCGGCTGGGTGAACCTGCGTGGGAATCAGGGAGTGCCCAGTCATCCGCTCGACGCGGCTAAACCCCTCCTGGTCCAATCTGCTGCCGCGGTGGACCTTGAAGTCACTCCTTGCGAAATGATACTCCAAGGCCACGCGCTCATGGATCGCGTGGGGGGGGTCGGCGTCTTGAACGGTGTACAGCCCGGTATCCGGGTGCCGCGACTTGATCCTGGAAGAAAAGAAATGTACGATGAGGTTGAAGCAAGAAGCTGACGAAAAGTAGGGCAGGCAGGTTAGTATGCGTACCATACAACCTGCTTCGTGGTTTGATCACCACGTTTGGCGACGTAGGTGTACTCCACCATGCAGTCGCCGCATGCTGGGAACACGACGGTGTACCAGTTCGGTCCGTCATGTTGCCTGCGACAGCGTTCGATTTCTTTTCGACTCTTCATGAAGTCGAACTTGCAGTCGACGCAGTGGTCGACCAACTAGCAGCCGTCAGCATCTTTTTCATGTCGTCGCGTGCGGTTTAAGACTTTCTGACTATATTTTCCCTCAGCAGCATCTGGGTCATTGCACGCGCCTGGCATTTTTGCGAGAAAGAAGGAAGTAAAAGGTAAAGGTAAAGCGGGCGCTGCGAAGGTTAAATTTTGTTAAAGCTTGCAGTGGGGGATACCATGGGGCATGCCCGCCGCAGCGGCGGGCATGCCCCAATCGTACGAACTGTAGCGCAGAGAGTCGAGTTTCAGGGATTTAACAAGAAAAGTCGAGGCATCATCGAATCTAGGGAGCGGTCGTTTGTACTTCGCCAGAAATCGCCGGCGACACGAGCGTGGCAACGCTTGTGTCACGCCTTCATGAGGTCAGGTCGCGATTTCAGGTCACCATGACGCGATCGGGCTATGACTTCCTTCCCACCTGGTGTCCGATAGGCTTTATCCATCGGACCTCCTTGCGGTCCGCTTCAAGGCCTACCATGACCCGTCCGAGTCCGTCATGGATTTCAACGCGGCCTTGCGGTCCGCCAGGAGGCGCAACACCCTCGACGATGACGAGGTGAAGGAGCTGTTCCTCGTAGCGCTGGATCCTGGATTCTACGCGCCGGTGGTGTCGAGGCTCTTCACGCACCAGCAGCGGGCGGCCGTGGACCTCCTTACCATGCAGCAATGGGTACTCGAGTGTTACGCCAGGCACGTCTCAGCCGGTACGCACACTGCCACGTGTACCCTGTCTGCGGCGGCCGTGACCCCAGACGGTGACGCATCGCAGCTATCTGACCTCACTTCCATCATTCTGGACGTGAAGAGGCAGCTCAAGCTCTTGACGGACAAGGTGAACGGAAAAGGGTTCACACCGCGGGCGGACAAGATGAAGATTGGCGGCGGAGGGGGCGGCTCCGGTGTTCGTTTTGCGGCTAATGACCTCCCGACTGGGGGGGGACTGGTCGCAGTCGCATGTGAGGAAGCGCGTTGCGTTTCACAAAGGCAGCGGCGACTTCATTCCATTTTGCCAAAATTCGACATGCAAGAAGGACGAGGCACGCCACTGGCACCGCGACTGCCCGAATGGCGGCAAGCACGGCGCTGGGGGAAGCTTCCACAGCTTCTCCCTCGGTGACATCGAGAACGACTTGCTGGCGGAGCAGTTTCAGACGGCGGCCATGGACGGGCACGACGGCGCGCGGTTCGATGCACTCTGCCTTCTGGCGGGGAGCAGGCCGGAGATGCTCGACGGCGTTTCGGCATGCGCCTTCGGGCTCGAGCCGGAGCGGGAGGATGGTGTGTTGCAGGACTTCCTACCCTTCTGCCAGCCTGCCACTCACATGGGCGGCTTCTCGGTAGGTAGTGTTGCGAGCGGGCTCTCAGCTGCCACGTGCACCCTGGTCCGAGAGGACGCGCCGCCGGCTCCACCGCCGGCGGCAGTCACGCATGCCTACCCTGACGAGTCGGAGGCGTCCGACGACGGCGTCATGCTGCCGGTAGACCCCATGCGTGCACACGAGCCAGACTTCTGTTTTGCGGACAGGATTGCGCAGATGGGGGGCTTTCAATCACGGCTGAAGGCAGAGAGTTGGCGATGCGCTACATGAACACCGAATCGGAGACCGACCCGTACGACAGCGATGCAGACGAGTCAGCTACTGAATGTGAGCCGGCTGACGGTGAGGATGCGATCCCACAGCCTCCTGCACCTCGGCAGGGATGCGTCACACCCCCTTTCGGGCTTGGCCGCTCTTCGGCGATTGCGGTGATGGTGTGTGCTTTCTTTTGTGTTTGCGCCACCACGGCGCCGCTCTCAGCTACACCTATTGACGAGGCATGCGCACCAGACTTCGCCGGCCTGGAGGTCGGTGGTGTCGGTATGGTGACACCCACGGCAATCCCACCATCACGGTATTGGCAGCCGGCGGGGTGGCAACACGATCTGCATGGGCCTGGCTGGGCTTGGCACCCGGGTCCATCGCAGCCGTCTGTGACGGCTCCGACCCTTCCGGTGCCGCCCTCACCGGATGGAGCTCCGCCATCGCCAGACTACACTCCACCCACTTCCGGCGATGAGGGTGAGGACGAGCCGGCTTCAGTCGGCGATCGACAAATTTCAGATTTCGTTTCTGGCTCTACGAATTATTACAACACGGCATCGGCAACCTCCAGCTACAGCACCGTGACTCTGCTGCGGGCTGGCACTGCACTGCCACCGTCTACTAGTGGCTAGAAAGTTAATCATACCGCTCCTGCAAAGTGAGATTGACCGTAGCTGTATGATTGTGCAGAGGGGTCCGATCACGGGCCGGTTTTAGCTTTGCAACTCTTGACTGGGAACAGCCCTGCCAGAAAGGACAGGCCTTCCCTTACAGCTAAATTTCCACCGCTGTAGATGGTGTTTGTTCACAGGTTTCCACTTCGGCTAGCCAGTCACCACACTAGGTGGTTTGCTGGAATTGTCACACCGCTTACTTTTGTGAATCTTCCCGTAGTAGTGTTTATGACTGCCATCCGAACCAGAACCCTAACTGTTTATGCCCGTTATATCGGGTTAACTTATCAACTTATTCACATTCTGAGAAAACTACCACTGAGTGAATATATCCCGGGTCTTAGGGGTATATCCAACACCTTTTTCGGGCTTCTGGTCTAGCGGTACAGTTGGCTAGTTTCTGTTTCCCCATAACACTCACCACCCTAGCTACTAGAGTTTCTAAATGAATGTTAAGAATGTGAAACTCTACATAACTGGCAAAGTCACAGGTGGGATGCCGAGAATACAGGCTATGCATAAATAATACATGCCATAGCTAAGAGCTCGCTAGAATAAAATGTGATCGGCCAAATCTTAACCCTGCCAGTTAGTGGTGGGTATAAGCGTCCGTTCCGCCTGAGTGTCTGCACGTGTGATTGAGATATGTTCGTACTACGCCTGTCGGTTTAGCAGCCAAAATGAAGCCGTTGTCTCGCGCCAACCTGCGTCTTAAAAGGCTGCAATTGCTGCGCTGCTGCCCACTAGTGGTGGTAGAGTGGAAGAAAGAAATGAAGCAATCACACCACAACAAGTGGTGGGAACAGACTGTTGATATCGCCTGTCTATTCAAAGTTAATAATAGTAACCACCATCAGAATGATAACCAGACTCCTCATGATAAGAATCCTCGTCGTAAAAATCTGCACCACCAGTTTCGCTGGAATCGTGGTCGTCTGCCTCCCTAAATCTGGCTCTAAAAAAAGCCGCCCACTCTTTTGCGGTGTACTCTCGCTCGTTGGTTTCCGATAAATCCTCGTTCTCCAAAGTAGACTCATCTACAAAAGAAACTGCGCCAACCGAGAAGTCATTTTGCGGCAAGAAATCGTCCCCAAGTGGGGCCTCTAAAACTCCGACATAGGTATCTTGCTGGAAACCTTTGTCCAGCTCGGATTCCTTTTCCAATCGGTCGGTCGAAAAATAAGGCGAGGCCAAGTGGCCAGAATCCGTCCTCTATCTCCAATATATTCCTCACAACGGTCAGACTCATCGCAGTGCCCAAGGGGGTACTCCGATTCATCGTCCTCACTAATGTCATACCTCTCGAAATGTCGCTCCCCAAATCCCATATAGGGAGGCTCAGTCACAGGGGGCGCATGGATGTAATGGACTTCTGTGCGAACAAGAGTGGCCTGTCGCACAGTGTTGCTCGCCCTAGTGTCATTAGGGAAGGATCTAGTGATTGTAATCTGAGTCGAAACTGACGTGGTGCGAAGAATAACCGGCGCATCACCAACTCCTCCGTCGCAACACTCTCCGTGCGAAATTCCAGAACTTTCGGAACAGTAGTCTTGGCCGAACGAGCACCACCAACTTGTGGCTCACTAGCCACCAAGACCTTCAATATAACCGGCAAATAATCGGTCGAAGTTTCTGAAATCTGAGGCGCCCCAACGGGAATGCGAAATAGCTTCATGCATAGAAGTGCACAAAGAAATGAGGTAGGATCTCCTGAGAGGAGAAACTCTCGGGAAACCAATATCGACAGAATTCGAAAGAGCCAATAGCACCCCACTCTCCAAAATCTGCGACGAAGTCATAATCGATATATAAAGAAAACAAAATAACGAATCGAGCGCAAATAAAAGTAATAGGATAGCACCACCTCGTCGTAAATTCCCAAAACCTTAACACACCTTTCTCAAGTAAAATCGTAGATTCCCAATTCGAGCGCGCCACAAGGCGCGTACGCACCCTCCCAAAAGAGATAACGAATAATGATACAATTATACTCTAACATACACAACACGCAAGCGTGACATCTAGTCACGTTGTGAAGCCACAATCTAGCGTAATGGAAAAGTGAAATAAATAGACACCCACTGCTCAAATAAATAGATAAGTGTAAGAGTAACTGGCAAAGCGACATGTTCGGAACGGCTAACGTTCTAGGCTACGTAACAAATTAGATACCAACCCGTGCCTGAAATATCAGTCGGGAGCAGTGTTGTAAGTAGAGTTGCCAGTATAATGATTAGACTTTAGGGGGCGCCGGCAGTATGCATACCCTTAGTAAAAGGGGTTAGTAACAATGCGCAAATGATAACACGTGTGATAGTAGCAGTTGTGCCAGTAGCAATAATGCGACATTAGCTATGACAAACGGCAACGCCGAAAATGTAACTGCTTTTATGAAATATTGGCCAGCCTTTGCGCGACATGGAATTAGTCGGTGGAATTGTTGGAAACTTTTGTAGAGTCTCGTCTATATTATGTGGTAAAAATATGCTCATCACAACAAGTCGCACAATATCTATCGCTCAAATGCTAGTAGCTGCTGTATATGCCACACCGAAAGTGCCGCGACGGTAAAACGTAATGTACAATAGTTTCTGTCATTCGGGCAATAAAAACTGAACCATTTAACCATTGTCATTTTCGAGAAGCTCAGACGCGCCATAGTATGACACACCTACTGCCATCACTATTGCCCGCATAGTCGCCAGCGGCAACAGTTGTCGTGGTCGGGAGGTTCTAGGTTAGTGTTAGGTTTCAGAATTGATTATGTCCGACTTTCAAAACAACGCCAACACCGCAAAAGCTATAATGCTTAAGGGTCCAGTTTTCGAATCTAACACGCACCACCCCGTACTGCCACGTCAAATGCTCAAATCCCTCGGTGTATATATCACTGCAACCTCGATGGCGGGAGGCTGCATTCATATATGTGATAACTTGAAAGAGATGAACTCTCGTACCCGTGTCTTTTGGGTTGAGGTCATATAGGTTCTAGCTTCTCGTAGGGCTTCCGGTGGCAGTCATCACTCCTACTATAGGAAGAGATACCCACAATGTCCGATCCAATATCCCTAGCAGTATGCCGGCTAGAGTTCAGTAATGTTCGCCATGTATCATCGGGCATGCACGTGACCCGAGCGTTTCTTTGACCGATTCCGTGTCGCTCGAGGTTCGGTATAGTTTCACATTACTTTTGTTTTTTGAGAGAGTGATCGTGCAATCCAAGCTTTTTTGGAGACGCGGCCGCATTTGTTTGAATCCAATAAATAGATACCGAAAATATATATTCCCCTAGGGTGTGGATCCACTCCACCCTTTCACCAATGTTTGAAAGCATGATTCGCATGCCTGAACCGGGCCGCTTGTGATAGGTGGTGTACCGACCGGCGAATCGGTGCGGAAACTTATGTTATTGTAAGAGCTGCAAGCAACTTGCCCTATAAATTTCTGATCATCAAGGCTATGGCTACAAGAGCAAAACGGGAATTGCTCATGGAGTCCGACTTGGACTTCGCCTGCCTAAATTAGTTTGAGACTCAACCATACCGCGGAGCCCGCGAGTACCCACACAGTAAGTGCTCACCAATAAGGGAACCGGGGACGCCAGCAAGCATTCCCCTAGTTTTCACAACTATCTGAGATATAGAGTTTTAGTCGTGTGTTAAACATACTTTCTAATACACCGATAAGCACTTTCTGCACTTGTCCCACCAAGAGTTGCTTCGGTACTTGCTTGAAAAATACATTAATGAAGTGTGGGCGAACAAACTGCAGGAGAAAAGTTAGTGTATATTCAAAGGAGAATTTTACGTTCGGCCTAAGAATTGGGCCAAAATTTAAAGGTAGTAAAGCACATCCGAGAACTAGCTTCATCAAAACTATGACAAACATGTGCACGTGGCAACTAACGATGAAACGCTTGGCACCGAACTGCATGTAGATACATGGATCTTAGTAGTTCCATTTTATTCGATGGCTTACACGACTGGATGTTGCCCTCCACAAGCGCAATATGACGAGAGGTTAAAATACAAATGAGAGTGCGTGGATAGTCGGATAGTCGCAAAGCAAGAAAATCGCATGAACAATATGTCTACCTAGCATCGTAGGTGCCAGGTGCGGGTGGGGACCTCTGGGCGCGTGGCGTCTCTGACCTAATACGAACCCCTTGCTTGCTCAAACCTGATAGACTCTTGCTATCGTCTGCAGAACATATACGTTTTTCATAAGAGAATGTACGTTGGAATCGTATTCGAGAGGTGTCCGAGATCAGATCAAAGTCCTGAAGAGCGTCAAGGGTTTGTCTTTCACGGCTTTGATTTTTGTTGGGGTGCCGAAAAATAAGCGAGCGCGCCGACCACCACAACACCCCCCCAAGCATAACCTTGATACCGGGAATACCGACGGTGTGCGTATTTCCATAGCTCTGCCATGGTGGGCGTTGTTTCTCCGTCAGCGAGCGCGCGAAAAGGCGGATTTCTCCGTTCATATGCCTTGGCACCCTCAACTTGTTTTTTTCTGTCCAGGTTCTCAGCATTCCATGGGCTCTCTGGGAAATCCGTAGCTTGAGTAGCGCGCTTCGTTGGCTCCGATGTCTCTACAGGCTTAACCTTGTCTCGGGCTTCACTCATTTTCCACGTTCTTGGTAGACCAACGTGTATGCGCACCAGGGAAAAACGTCGTTCACAAATACGCAGGCATCACCCACAATGAGAAACGTAATTAAGCGCGTTTGAATAGCAATCCACTCATAAACACGAAAGTTTGGCCTTTCAGCACTTGCAATTCAGTGACACTTTCGTCTGGAAAGATCGACTCGAAGGTCAGCCACCAGGACGGAAGGGGATGCAGTTCCGGCTAGTCCGGAAGGCGAGAGGTCTCTCGGCTGGCCCTTTGTGTTGTGCTGGTTATTGAGAAATCGTGTGTTCGTGGGTGTCCACACAAACGTGTATGAAAATATTCAAGCCCGACAGCGAATTTGCCCAAGTCCGAGGTGTTCTTCGCTTCTTTTCCCGTGTCCGCATCATCCTTCCCGACTAGGCTTGTCGATCTAGGCACTACAGTACAGTACTCTATAGTTTGGCTATCATTGGCTATCATTGACTAACTTTGGCTATCCGATTTGAAATTATGACAGCCCTGTCATCGGGGGGTCTGTGGGGGTGTCTAGGGGTCACAAAAATTAAATTTTGCCGATTTCATCGCCGGTGGGGGTCCCCCTCGTGGACCCCCCCAATTTTCAGTAGGTTTAGGGATTGGGTTCTGGGTTTAGGGTTTAGGTTCGAGAAATTACGTGAGAATTACGTCAGAAATCGTAATTTAGTTCAAATGCGTATTTAATAAAATAGGGTACCGGGTAGTAGGGTAATGGGCATTTGAAAAAACATTTTCTAAATCATAAAAAATTTTCTACAAAAATACTTTTCTTCCTTTGAAATACTTTTCTAAACAACCCATTACCCTACTACCCCTTACTTTTTATATAAATAAATATATATATAAAGTTAAATAATTTTATGTTAATCTCTCATATTCCCTCATATTCCCTCATATCAAAATTTGCCGATTGAATCGACGATGGGGGGTCCCCTATGTTGACCCCCAAAAATTTCAGCAGGTTAAATCGCGGAAAATAGCATCGTCTCGGTCATCTCGGTAAAAATGCGTATTTAATAAACGGAACGATAGGGTACCGGGTAGTAGGGTAACGGGCATTTTTAAAAACATTTTCTATTTCATAAAATTTATTCTACAAAAATACTTTTCTTTCTTTGAAATACTTTTTAAAACAACCCATTACCACGTACTCATTACCTTTTATTTAAATAAATAAATGTTAATTTATGTTATTCTCTCACATTCTCTCACATTCTCTCATATCCTTTTTTTAACTTTATATTTTTATAAATTTATATATTTATAATCGAACTGAATTCATCGCGTGCGCGTTTGACTGTCGCTCGAATAAATCAGAGCTGGCACACGAAAATCAGAGCTGGCACACGAAAATCAGAGCTGGCACGCGAATATCAGAGAGCTGGCACACGAAAATCAGAGTTGGCACACGAAAATCAGAGCTGGCACACGAAAATCAGAGCTTTCAGCACACGAAAATCAGAGCTGGCATGGTCGAAAATCGAGCTGGCACACGAAAATCAGAGCTGGCACACGAAAATCAGAGCTGGTACACGAAAATCAGAGCTGGCACACGAAAATCAGAGCTGGCACACGAAAATCAGAGCTGGCACACAAAAATCAGAGCTGGCACACGAAATCAGAGCTGGTACATGAAATCAGAGCTGGTACACGAAAATTAGAGCTGGCACACGAAAATCAGAGCTGGCACACGAAAATCAGAGCTGGCACACGAAAATCAGAGTTGGCACACGAAAATCAGAGCTAGCGTAAAGAAATATCTAAACATTTGATGGACCACCCAATAGACACGCGATAAGATAAGATAATGTAATCATCTGGCGTCACTCGTTCAATTTCGGGGCCTGTCATTTGTCGAGTTATATCTATTACAACTTCCCTGTACTTTCATCAAGGAAATTTCAAAATAGAAAAGTCAAATCAAAGGTAATTCCCAACAGCCTCTCACTCCACCCCATCGCCCCGCCGCCAAAATGCAGCGCACTGAAAGTCTGAACGTAACTCCAGAAGAGTATGAACTTAGGAAAGCAAAGGCGGAACCTCTCCTGCACACACTTCAGGCATATGTTTTCCAGCAGGAAGCCGAACACCCCGGTCCCAAGTTTTCAGGATCAGGTGCCCCAGCCGCGATCGAAGCATGGTCTAGGGCATATCCCGCAGCAGTTTTCACAAACCTTTTCAAAGTTGAATATTGCAATACCGTCTTCGAAATTTCCTTCAACCCGAACCCTCACCAGATAGGCACTATCTTGCAACATGTTAGTCCAGAGGAGGGCAAGAAGCTAGTAGAACACATGCACGTTCAGCGGGCAGTTCAACAGTTAGCGAAAGCTCAAATAGACAACGAGCATAGTATAGAAAACAAGCCTCTGTCCGCCATGACGGACGAGGAAATAGAAGAGCGTTTGGCACGGCGAAAAGCTGCAAAAGCCGAACGCGAGGCGGCAGCGATCGCGGTTGCTGATAGCCTTCTTACTCCCACCCCCCCGTTGCGACCTTCCAGCCCGACAGGTTCTCACAAGTCGGGTGGGATCTTGTCAGGTCTGCTTGGTAGAGGAGCTTAAAGGTTCGCGTTCTATTTTCCCATGATCTTCTTTAGCTTACTTGATCTGCTTGCCTATACCTGTTCTGCCTTGTTTTTACTTGATCTGCCTGTTTTTAACCTGTATGTTCTTTCTTTTTACTAACCCCGCAGGAGAAGAACGATCCCCCCGAATAGAAAGCACAGTGGTCCCCCCTTTTAACACACAGACTGCAGCCTTCGGGTTTTATGCGACTTGTGTGCGGGGGGACTGCCGCCTTGGTCGGGCTCTGTTAGCTCCGGAACGGGGCGCAGAGATATCCGGAGGTTCGTTCTTGGGGGATCGCAGGTAAGTATCTCTTTCCTTTAAAGCCTGTGCTCTTTTTACTTCTTGATCTAACTTTGTAAGTGTTTTTGCCTGGCAGATCACCATGCCCCCCAAGTCTCCCGCCGCCAAACGTCAGCGCACTGAAGAGCCGGACTGGCTAGCCTGGGCGATCGACACGGACAAGAAGGAGTCCGAAGGAGACCACTACCACCCCGACCAACATGGTGCTGTATGCAACCACGGGAATACCCATGATCTGAAAGAGTTTGTGAGAGAGGGACCTTGGTGCTCCGAGTGGTGGATCTGGCGGCGTTTTGGCGGGCTCGTGACCTATTTTAAGACTCGTGAGGACAACCTTAGGAAAGAGCTGAGTGGGGAGCTTTACAAGCTCCAAAAAACTGTCTCCGATCTTGGACTGCAAGTCCAAGGTGCTGCTGGAAAGGCAGCTTTTTCCCCGCCGCCGCCAGCAGCTGCCGCACGGGCTGACTCCCCGCCGCCCCCTGTTCACATACACATGACCCCGCCGCAGTTTGGGAACACCGCCGGATCGGTGATCGCCGTGGCTGAACGTGAGAAAACGAAGATCGACGTTGACGCTGAGAATATGAGATCAGCCTACCTTTTGGAGCCCAGCAGGCTGACCGAGCAAGACGTGAGATACATGCTGTATTTTAGAGATCTTCTTGAAAATAAGTATGTAGTGATCGACAAAAACAGGATCTGTGTTGAGTATCCTTACTCTAGTGAGCCAGCAGCGATCCCTGACTTGTAATACACTTTTTCAATATTATTTTCTGCTGATCTTACATGATCCTGTAATATTTTTGTTCAATACCTTGCTTGTAATACTGTTTACATATAATACTTGCTTATCTTGTGTATTATTTTCCAGCATATCTTGCCTTGCCTTGTTTTTTTGATAACTTGCAAGTAGTATTTTCCAGCCTGTTTATTTTACATTTAATATTCAGCATATCTTCCCTTGTTTGTTATTTTCCAGCAGTTATATTCTTACATAGCTTAATAGTTTTCAGCATATTATGCCTTGCTTGCATATAATATTCATATTCAGCCGTTGGTGAAAAGCATAATAGTTAGCATTATTTTTCTTGCCTTGCCTATTCAACTTGCCTATTCAACTTGCGTATTCAATAGTTAGTAAATAACATATTTACTTAGCATTATTTTTCAGCATACAGTATTTTGCTTTAATAGCCGACTTATCTTGCGTGGTAACTTGCCTTAAACTAATAGATAAATTTCCAGTATCAGATTTAATTAGTTAGGTTGATAAATGCAAAAAGTTTTAACACTGATTTTTCAATAAGCAAAAAGATACAAGTGAAGTTGAAAATAAGCATACGGATGGACCTTGTTTGGGTCATAACTTTTGATATACTTATCCAAATCACTCCCAAAACATTTTGTGTTTATCTACATTTTAATACGGACATTTTGAGCTATTGAAAGCCCCGGAAAGATGAGTGCAAATGTCACAACTGAAAATTGCTCTTGACACTCACGGAAGCGGGGTGGACCTTGTTTGAGTCATAACTTTTGAAATACTTGACCGTTTTGGCTGAAAAAAAAAGGGGTAAGAGCTTTTTAATAGACGAACATTTTGACATATCGTATGCAACATTTGGAGCAATATAACTTCCAAACTGAATATCATTTCTTTTGTCTTTAAAATAACCGAAAATAATAGGTTATATTCATCGGGTCATAACTTTTGATATACTTATCCAAATCACTCCCAAAAAATTTTGTGTTTATCTACATTTCAATACGGACATTTTCAGCTATTGAAAGCCCCGAAAAGATGTGTGCAAATGTCACAACTGGAAATTGCGGTTGCGGTTGGTTTTATTGTTTGGGTCATAACTTTTGATATACTTATCCAAATCACTCCCAAAAAATTTTGTGTTTATCTACATTTCAATACGGACATTTTGAGCTATTGAAAGCCCATTTTCTTTTTTCTAATCAGGTTTTATGCCGCATTTTTGTCTAATTGAGCTTGAATTTTTTTGAGCGCCGCCTCTCTTTCATCTTCGGTATATTCTAAACTATTCAAATATTGAGTATAAGCCGTGTTTGGTTCGTGGGCTGCGACTTCCGATAATTTTACGATATCTACCTTGAATATTTTTGAATAAATGTTTTCGGTCATTTTTCGGAAGATTTGATTTCCGATTCCAAGAATTGAGGTCATTTTTTTGCCCAAAGCCGATGATGTAAATGGTCTTGGTGGTTTTGTGTTTGTCTCTAGAAGATGTTCTCGTGGATTGTTTTTATCCTTTATCGAATCATTGATATACTTTTGCACTAATGGATTTATAATGTAATCAATTTTGAAACTATTACCCGTTTTTAAATCGTGAATTCGCATATGTCCATTGTTAAAATTGTAGTAGTTTGCATTTTCATCGGTCATTTGATTATCACTTTTGACCAGCTTTACATTGTCATAATCTATTCGTGGAGTAAAGCTTAAGGACTCTTTACTCAAATCTTGTTTTGAATACATCCCGATGCTATAAAGCATAGCTATTAAATGGTCCATTGAACTCGGTTTCGACTTTCTTAATTCCAATTCTTTTTTGAAAACATTAATAAAGTCGTCGACATAATCGGTGGTATCACTTATTTTTTTATTAATCTTGCTTCCTTGTATGCTTCGTTGTAATATTTTAGCTTGTAAATCAAAAAATTTGTAACGTTCGATTCCAATAATTTTCATTAAATCCTCGTTCTTGGTATTATACAACTTGCAAGTTAATTGAACTTGTTTAATTCTTGTCGTTTCATTTTTATATGCCGTATTTAACATTTCAAGTATTTCTTCATTAGTATATTTTGTATACAACTCCGTCCATTTGGTTGCTTGTAAACTAAACACCTTGACAAAATTGTTGACAACATTTTTCCATTGCTTTTTGGTAGCTTCGGAAATGCCCTCATCCGAATCTAAAATTTCGAAAATTTCATCCCTTGATAGTACATCTTTTTGACCCGAAGGTGGTAGTGTGTTGGAAGGTGTAGTAGTGGAGGCGGTTTGTGTAGTTGTCGTATTAGATGTTTGAGTTGTCGTTTGAGCTCGTATTGGTCGTGGTCTTGGTACGGCAAATTTCAGTTTTCGTTCCTCCGCACACCTCGATAAAAAGGCTTTTTGTTCTCGTGACCAATCATACTTTTCTAGAGTATCTTCTTGTGGGCAATAATTAGGATTATTTTTAGCTCTTAATATGATTTTTTCCATATTTTGTTGAGTCTTGGTTTTATTATAATATTGTCGCATTTGAGCTCGTTTTTTTTCGTCAATTGCATATAATTTTTCTCGGATTTCTCTTGTTAAATATGGTTCCGGATAGTCGTTTTTCAAACGGTATTCTTTTTCCGCCATTCTTTTTTCCGGTGTGCTCATCTTCGCTTATCTAATACTATTTACGACTATTTTCTTTAAGTTAAAAAAAACGCAAGAAAATGTGTTTTCTTATAATGTATGAGACTTTTAGAGTTATTTTGTGGCACGTGCTCGGTATCAAATGCGTTATGTACAAAATATTCCGATTGTGAAGTTGTGTCTCTTGACATACTTAAAAAATTTAACGCTACGATTACAACTAACATCCTAGATTGGGATTACACAATCTACAAACCAAAACATTTTGATATAATATGGGCAAGCCCACCGTGCACAAGTTATTCAAAAGCACATAGAAAAGGTGTCCGAAATCTAAATTTGGCTGATGCGATGGTAAAACGAACATTGACCATTATAGAATATCTCCAACCCAACTATTGGTATATTGAAAACCCATCGGACGGTGGCTTGTTGCAACATAGAGATTTTATGCAATCATTAACAAAATACAAGCATACGTGTTCATATTGCAAATACGGGTTTGGTTATCGTAAAACCACAAATATTTGGACAAATAAACAAAACCTTGAGTTGAAAATGTGTTCCAAAAAAACATCTTATTGTGATACTAAAATAAATTATGGGAAGCACATTGAAACCGCACAACGGACGCGTAGCTCAAATGCAAATATTGGTTACGGCGTTAAATGTGTAGAAAGTGCATATCGCATTCCCTATAATCTTATACTCGATTTAATGCCATAAAAGGTATTGGGTTGCGGGTAATGGGCATTTCTAAAAAAAAATTCAAAATGCTATAAGTTTTTTTACAAAAATAATTTTCTTCCTTTGAAATACTTTTTAAAACAACCCATTACCCCATACCCATTACTTTTTTTAACTTTAAGACATAAATATCCTAGAGTATACTTGAATCAATAACAAGTATTCACTACATACAACGAATACTAACAAGCTTGCTTTACACATGACATCCTCACACGATATTCAAAATCTTGTTGACGAAGTTAAAACAAAATTATCGAGTGATGAGTATTTGAAATTTTGCAATTTACTCAAAGAAAGGCATGAAGAAGAATCTCAAAACATTCTTTGTGAATTGATATATGTCAAACCAAGGATTGTTAAAGTTGACCCCGAAAAAAATGAAGGTTGTTGTGATTTTTGGATGGATACCTCATTTACAAAAATATTAACAAAAATTACAAAGAAAGGTTATGAAAACATAAATAATGGAATAAATGAAAAAGGGTATCATAGACATTATTTGGATTCTAAACATAAAGACTCCCCTACACATATTAAAACTAAACAATTCTATGATTTAAATATTGAAAATGAAGATGAAAAAGAATATTCGGCATATGTTGAATGGGTAAATATTATATCTTTAAAAATGATGATTTAATGCCATAAAAGGTATTGGGTTGCGGGTAATGGGCATTTCTAAAAAAAAATTCAAAATGCTATAAGTTTTTTTACAAAAATAATTTTCTTCCTTTGAAATACTTTTTAAAACAACCCATTACCCCATACCCCTTACTTTTTACATTATATATATATATATAACTTTAATGATAATTAAAACCTAGCAAAGACTTCTTTGTTAACATATATAATTTGTCACGTTCACTTAACTCCACGGATGGCGATTCGTTGATTTCGCTTTTAGATACTTTTTTACTCTTTTTTTTGTTCTTTACAACAATTTCTTCCTCCTCACTCGATTCGCCACTTGACTCTTGTACATAAACAACTTTTTTCTTGGGCTTAATTTTTTTAATAGATTTTTTATGAATTGTCACCTCGTCCGTTTGATGGGCTTTTAATTGTTCCTCATCTATTGAATCGTTAGTATCACATTCGGGTTCGGAATCATCCTTGGTCACCGCCTTTGATATCACTTTTTGAGCTTTTTCGTGCATTTCCCTCTTTTCTATTTCATTTGCTAATTTGATGTCGGCTTTTTGTTTAGATTTTTCACGTCGAATCGCTAACGCCTTCTCTCGAGCCTTGGCAAGAATTTGTTTGTGTTCATCGGACAACGGTTCACCTTTCTTTGGCATTTAATATAAACAAAAAGAAAATAAGCCAAACTAAATTTACTTGCTTTCACTTTTGTTTTGTGGCATATATATACCACCTATACTAGATTGATTGGGATACTTTAAATGTTTAATTTGTGGATGATAACGAGGTCTATAGAACACAACCGTTTCCGCGTTAATTGGCGTTTTATTTGTCACAAGATAACTCTTATAACCTACTCCGTCCGGATATGAACCTCGCGAACTTCTTTCAAAATATCGACTTACGGAGCGGCACGGTTCTATCATCGAGGATGCGGGGCGGTGAGTGTTCATTAACATAGGATTCATAGGTCCATTGTCACCTCGGAATTTCGAAAATTCATTTAACTTATTTCCACCTACGATCGGTTCATTGGTGACATATTGTGGAGCTTGGAGACCGGAGCGAATTTTCATTTGGTTTTGGAATCCTTTTATGCGTAAAGACATTTCTTTTATATAATAATTGTTAATATAATAATTCGATAAATATGGCGTCATTTCACACCAAGACTTTTACAAAATATGACGACTATGCTACTCCTAAATCCGCTTTTGAAAATATCAAACAATTTATTCCGAAAGAAAAAATCCTATATGAACCGTTTTATTGTGATGGAATTGCGGGCGAATACCTACAAGAGATTGGTTGCCAAAAGGTTATACACAAACCAACTCTAGATTTTTTCATAGATAGTGAAACATTAGATTATGATTTCATATTGTCAAACATCCCATATTCCCAAAAAAAAGAAGTATTGACGCATTTAAAGAAAATTGGCAAACCGTTTATGTTGTTGTGTCCGATATCAATGCTCAACACAAACTATTTGCGCGAATTATTTGCAAATGACATCCAATTAATAATACCTAGGAAACGAATTCAATTTTACAAAATTGTAAATAAAGAAAGGACTTTCCCGGGAAAATGTAATTTTGAAACGGCGTGGTTTTGTTATAAAATGAAATTACCTCGAGACTTAAAATTCCTCTCTTGAAAATTTATTTTCTATTTCTCCAATATTCCCTTCCATAAGAAACATATATCTCGCGGTCTTGTTTTACATTTCGATTTAATACTATGTTCCCTACATTGTTGATTCTTGCATTATTCTTACATCCCATTTTTCTAGCATCTAGAGGCGTACAACTATTGTATTTGCCCGCGACCGAATTGGTTTTTGCGGCATCAAAATATGCATTTGGATTGTTGCTCCAAATATGAGTCCTATCCTTCACACTCGGAAATTTGGCGTTCATTTGTTGTAACGTCATTTTGTCGGTTCCAATAGTGTATCTTCCAACCATCGTGCCTTTCTTTAAATTGCTCTTGGCATATACACCTTGACCCGAGTTAGGTATTTGGCTATCGCCGACTACAACTTGCTTGTGTACATAACATAATGGACTCCATTTGCAAGTCATATTCTTACATCGATGCCCGGATTTGGTCATAGCCTTACATCTTTCACAAGGAGTTTTCATATATATTTACTATTAACTTTCCATTTTTAAATTGGCATTCGGTACTATTAGCTCATTAAAGCATTTCCGATACTTCTTATTTGAATCTTTGGGGTTCAAGTCTATAAGCAAAAAACAATATTTTTCTTTGGTAGCATAATCATATACTTCCATAAATTCTTCAAGAGGTATCTCTCCCGAAACACTTTTATATACATTTTCCATCTCTTTCTCGTCATATATTTTGAACAAACATAATGCCGTTGCATTGTTTCTTACGGCACGAGGTAAACCAAATTGGGCGCTTGAAAAGTTTTGGACGCAAATCAACAAACTCAAGCCTAGAGCACCTCCCATATTTTTTGAGAACATTCCGCAATGTCTATGCCGTACACACATATTTATAAATTTTCGGTTACCAAACAACCGAGTGCTTTGCGCATCATCAACGAATGCTATGATTCTCGGTTGATGATGATACTTATATGTCGGTGGTTGATAATTGTTTGAAGCAAATTTTAACAAGTATTCTGGTGGGATATCGAGTATACTTACCGAATCGCTATGTATCATTTTCATAACTTGCTTGTAAATTTCCAATTCTTTTAAATAGTTTTCATAACCTTCCGCTTCATTGTCCATAATTTCTAATACATTATCAATGGTTTTTGGGTCGTCCGGGTCGAACACATCTTCATCCTCTTTATCTAGGTCTTCCATTAGTGATTTATTGGATGAGAATGTTGAGCTTATGCACAATATACGGTCGCAATTGTCATCTTGTTTAAGCATTCGTAAATAGTTACACGCCGAGGTCGATTTGGCTGAACCACGACGACCTACCAATAAAATGTTGAATGGTTGTTTCAATAGGTTTTCGCCCGTTTCGTATTGAAATGCACTAGCTTTGGGCGGTTGAATTTTAAGTTTTGTATCATTCAATTTAATTGTTTTCATTAATATAATACTATTTAAAAAATGAATTGCATTGCCGACATTCCCGAAAAGTGCTTCACCTACCGGCAAAAGGAACTTATGTGCGACTATTTTAAACATTATAAGGAACTACATCCACATCTCCCCCATTCGATTCTAGTATACACAATTAAAGCATATATGGTAAATCCCGACAAATTCCAAAATTGGTACGATAATAAATCCTTGGTTAAACCGAAACCACGTGAAACTCAAGAAGATTATTACAAGTATGCCAAAATGAGTGAACAAGAGCTAAGCGATTATGTTAAAAATAATGTAACCATATAGTAACGATGAATGTCTCGAAATTCTCAAAAATGTTATACTTTAATAGCGAACAAAATAGTTTACTCGATTCACGACTGGGTCAATATAATATTCCGAGTCAATTGCTTTCATATAAGACGACGGACCAATTGCAACTCACCGTTAATGATTTTTACATTGAAAAGACATTTTATGATATAAATCAAACGAACAATACATTTTTTTGGGAGACAAAACAGCTAATGCCAACAAGTTGTTTAAAATTGAAATCAACCCCCAAAATTTTCCTTTTCCTAAAACATTTGACGACGCACAAATTTTGGCGGCTATAGGTGATGCTATAAATAATCAACTAGGACCCGCCGGTTCCGCCGTGACGGTGACGGCTAGTGTAGCAACACAAGCCGATGCAAACCTCAAATTAATTGTGTTGGAATTCGACAATGATTTGGAAGATAAGTTTGATTTTTACTCCTTCGCAACCAAAAGCATAGCGAGGTGTAGCGGAACTTTGTTAAATGCAATAAGCCCTTTTGCATCAACGGTAAACGATGCACTCAACAACGATTCGAGCGAACTTTTAGGGGGCAATCCGGTTCGGGAGCGAGATTTGGTAGGCAAATCTGAATTGAGCCAATTAGAACCGATGTTTCAAAAGACATCATCAAAGACTATGCAAAGCTACTTTCCATTTACATCGAACACAATTCGAGAGTTATATCTCCGCACACAATCGTTAGTTTCAAGCTCGGCTTTAGAGGTTGTTAATCTAAGTCAAGCTAGTGACGACCAAGTCGGTGAGATGATATCTAGTGATATATTATTTAAAATTGCTATCGACGACTTATCTAAGCCATCATTTTCATATATAGATGCCAACAACAATTATAGCGTTATCATAAGTCCAAGTCTATTGTCACAAATAAACTTTGCATTAACGGACTCACGTGGAAGACTAATGTTTCAAATTTCAAAAGACAATGGTCGGACACCGTCGTCTCTTGTTAGCCAAGCTCGCTCAGGAAATGTATATTTCAGTTTTTCATTAAAAGTTGAAGTTATAAGCAATGTTTCGCAATAAATTTATCTGTATTATATATTATTATAAAGAAATGTTAGACAGCTATTATCCCGAATCTCTGAGTTACGCGACAACTCAAATGACAGATTTCAGCCAGAATCAATTTGAATTATTGACATCAAACTCGACCGTTGTGAATGGTGGAGGAGGTTCTTTGGAGATAAATTTACCTATAAATAGTTTTATCGACACGCGCAAATTTGCTATAAGATTCTTTGCCAAAACCAATCGTGCATTTACGTACGATAGTGGAGGAAATGTATTAAAAACTTGTCATTCATTTTTGCCGGAGATATTTAACCTATTCTCTAGATATGAGGTGAGTATAAACGGTGTTATTGTAAATCAATCTGTGGCTCAGGCAAGCGATATTCAAGAGGTAAAACATTTAGTAGGTGACCATTTAGAAAATGAAATAACATATAGAAGCGTGTTATCGAATTGTGGCTCGGAAGGTATACAATTGACTAATGGATTGATAACGGGTTCACTAGACGAAGATAATCAAGCCGGTGACTTCGAAGGGCGAGAATTTATTTTGAACAATCTACTAGGATTTCTCGGCACTTGTGAGCCGTCCATAATTGATTCAAGCACTCTTGGTGCTATACGAATTAGGCTGTTTACCGACAATGCAGTGACGTGTTTGTTATACGGAGAAGAAAATCAAGCGCCCGGCACATTTACTACTAAAACCGCCGCTGCTCAAGAATTTGCTAAAAATGCAAGCTTTACATTATCTCAAGTATCGGCATCAATCACTACATTATCCTTTTCAAGTGGAGTTGTGGAACAAAATATAGAGGAATTGATTTCAAAAGGAGCATTGACAATCATCTTTGAAAATTATGCGACATTTTTCCAAAGCGATTCGACCAATAATAAAAATGTACGATTTGCACTATCGGTCAATTGTTGGAATAAAGCTTATATATGCCATAACCCGTCCTTTAAATTATCGAACCGTAAACGAAACCGGGATTGCACAATATACTAATCGTCTCGGACGTCTTTATCAATTGCCATCTAAAATGTATGGCGGTAATAGAGCCTTTCGTTACTCTTGGAGCGTAAACAACGTGTTGACCCCTGCATTTCCTAATTCGCCTTTACAAGCCTATATGAATATCACTCATTCACAAGGTGACCAATATTCAATGATGGGTTCAAATCATATGCAATCGAGAACTGATTATTTCAACAATTCTTTTATATTGCCTTTAAATTTGTGTTTGGATAATGAACCGCGCCGATTGAGTGGATACTCAAGTTTAGGCACTAATAGTAGTTGCTATTTACAATGTACGGCTAGCGACAATGCATCGGCTGCCGGTGTAGCATTTGACTCTGGCAATGCGGCTACGGGTGGACCCAATGAAACTATGATTATATGTATGTTCACTTCTAAATTAATGGTATCAGCCGGACGAGTTATTTCGGTCGAATTATGATGACATTATTTATACATAGCAAGGAGTTGTTAATATAGGGTCTTCCACTAATTTCCGATGGTCATACAATTTAAACCATATGACTACATATCGTGTACCTTCAAAATTGTCCATTATCACTTCGTGGGGTAATCTTCCATCTACCTTTAACACTTTGTTTGGATTGTAAAAGTCACCGATGATTTGGTCATTTGAGTCGTAACACCTTAATGGCGCGCCTTTAAAATCTCCGAGCGCCATTGCATATTGAAAACTTATATCTTCGGCATCGACGTGTTTTTTCACATACGTGCCGGGTTCCATTTTTGCATAATTGACAACGTACTCGCCTTCCGAAAAATCTTTATCAATAATACTTATCAATTCCTTCGAAACCGCCCATAATGCTTGCTTCCATTTAGGAAGTTTTCTATCTTCAACTTTACTCACACAAACACCTTTGCCTTTCTTATGAGGCATATTGTGAGGTGTTTGCATACCGCCACCACCCAATGCTCCGGTCGTGTTTCCAAGCATAAATGACCAATTTAGGTTGAAGCGAATCTTTTTTGTTTTGTCTCGATATTGTTTATTCAATTTTACATTGCTCAACATACTTTCAATTTCACTCATCAAGTTTTGTACATATGGTAAATTCGTAATTTTTTGTGCCGTAGGCTTTATCACTTGAAAAGTGGAGTATTCCTTATGTGACCCACATTGCCAATGATTGTCGTTTGTTTCGTCATAAAATGCATAAGTATAATGCCAAGAGTATAAATGATTATCTTCGGTAATCTCCCAAGTTTCCCAATCACTTGGCTCATCAGTCCAAAAAATATGCTTCTTATTTTCTTGAGCACTCAAATACATTTTGTCTTCTTTTCTCTTTACATAAACATACAAGTTATCGCATCTTTCAATTTCCACATCAATGGTCTTATTACCCCAGTTGAGCATCGCGGAGTAAGACATATTTGTAAAAGTAAGTAGAAGTAAGTAAAGTATGTATGTATGTACTTGAGTATGTTGTAAATGATTCAAGTATACCTTATAGAGTTTATGTCTTAAAGTTAAAAATTTTAGGACAGATTGGGTAATGGGTATGTGGTAATGGGTATGTGGTAATGGGTTGTTTATAAAAGTATATCAAAGAAAGAATATCATTTTGTATATTTATTTTTAATTATTTGAAAATGTTTTTCAAAAGTACCAATTACTCGGAACCCGGTACCATAACTTCACGTGTGTTGCTTTATTGAACATATATGCTATGAACGAACGCATTTAAAGCTTCGGTCACTTATAACACTAATCTGGTAGCGCGATGCCTACATCCGAAGCACAAAAACAAGCAACCAAACGATATAGAGAAAAGAATCGGGAAAGGTATAATGCGTCACAAAAAAAATATAATGCATCTTGGTATGACCGTAATCGTCTTCTGCATTGTGAAAAAGTTAAGAGGTCATATCACCAAAAGAAAATAAAAAATGCTGATAATATATATGCTATTAAAATTTAACTTAAAGAAAAACCGTATTCATAGTATATAGAAACAATGAATTATAATAAATTCCCCGAGCAAATTACTTTAAGTGAGACCTATTTTAAGTATGAGGTTATGGAACTTTTACTTAAAGTAGATGTAAATTCCAAAGGTTATGATATAGAGAATATGATGTGGCGCGAGGAGCAAACCATATTGAAGAAGATGCATAAGTTTATGAGTAAAAAGACACATATGAACACCATAACTTACAAAAAAGCACCATACAATTTAGGTAGATATTACCCGGTGAGTGATAAGTATAATACTTGTTGTTTCCAAAATCAATATAATGTTATCCGCCGACTTGTTATGGACGGAAACTACATTTCATTTGATTTAGAAAATGCGCATCCAACAATCATATCTCAATTGTGTGAGAAGTATAACATTGAATGCTCGGCAATAAACGATTACATTGTGAATAGAGAAAGTATATTTTACAACATTCAACAAAGTTATAATGTGAGTAGAGCTAATGCAAAACACTTGATGTTAATATTGACATTTGGAGGCTCATTTCAAACTTGGTTAAATGAACTTAAACTTCCTAAACATCAATATATAGATTGTATAAAACAATATGAAGACCAAATAAAAAATATGCTTACACATGATGCCCTTGAGCACTTTCCAAAATTTGCAAAAGCCGTACAAGTAGCTTGTGAAGTAAAAAATAAGACAAAAGAAATGGCAAAATTCAGGAGTGCATTGGGGTTGTATATTCAAGAAATAGAGAGTCGGATGATGATGTGTATATATGACTATTTAGTGACGAATACTAAAATGAAGCCTGCGGCACTAATCCACGACGAGATTTTGGTATATAAAGACGATACTGTCGACATTGACAAAGTAATAAGCGAGTTGAAAGTATGTATAAAAGCACACACGTGTTTTGAAATGCAATTGAAATGTCAAGCAACTTCCGCCACGGATGAAGATTGTCGATGGCTTGAATCCCACCAACCTTTCATCGATGACATAGATGAACGACGTAGTGACCAAGTACATTGTGACCTAATACTCGAACAATTTCAAGACCAAATTTTTATCACACCATTGGGGTTAATGATATATGACGAAGAAGACGGTAGGTGGACACTTGATAAACATAAAGGGAAAGGTTTGCATCTAAAAATCATTGAGCGCAACTACACCAAAATATTTATAAATGTTAGTTCCAAAGATGAATCAAAGTCTTTTATGAGTTTGTATGAACCCGCATACAAGCTAGTCTCTCAAAAAGCACCCGTGTTGATAGAGTTTGACGTGTCGAAAAGTAAAGGGTACCTTCTTTTCGATAATGGTGTGTTGGATTTGAAAAACTTTGAATTATTGAAGAAGCATCCAAGCTATAACTTTATCAACAAAATACATCGGGACTATAATGTTTCGGAAGATTACTCCGAATTGAAATCTGAGGTGATTAGGAGATTGTTTGATAACCCAATTACCAACATTGAAAAACGAGATTATGTGCTTGAGCAATTAGCAAGGGGGATGGCGGGTGAAATATGTGATAGACAATTTATGTTTTTGATAGGTGACACGGCTTGCGGAAAAGGGAAATTGACTTCCTTGTTAAAACGTGCATTTGAAGAATTCCAATATGAATTTGATGGAGAAAATTCAAAAGCCAAAAAGTACAAATCCGATATGGAAAATGAACGAAAATGGACTTGGGCGGTTGAGCTGTGGCATAGACGTTTTGCAATAAGTAATGAATGTGACATAGGTGTTGAAGCGACAAAAAATAATTTTGGCGAACACAAAATGAGAATTGAAAAGTTGTCCGCAACCATCTTGAAAAAGTTTTGCAGTGGCGGGAACGAAACATTACCGATGCGAGAGTTGTATCAAAACGCCACAAATGTCAAAATACAAGCATATATGCTTTGTCTATCCAACGATACACCCGAGGTTGAAGGGGTCGATAGAGCATGTTAGAAACAGCACAGCAGCCACGGGGAGAACGCTCCCGGCGAGATAGAACGAACTCAATAATTGATAACATACGGGAATAAATACTTTGACTGACACAAGCAGAGTCACCGAAGATGACATACCGGAAATGACACGTGACAGTACGAACATGTCACAGTGCCAATTCCAGCACACCACCTCATCTGAGGTGGCTCTACAGCTTGTGAAAGTCACCACCCTAGCTACTAGAGTTTACATCTAATGAGAATGGTTAAGTCTAGAAGCTAGAAAGATCACAAGGTTACAGGATTGAACAGAGGATGCCGAATAAAATACTGCTAGGTGCTCATCTCATGCGGGTCAGATTTCTAAGTCAAATTCCTGCCGGCTAGTGGTCAGCAGCGAGTACCCATGCCGCCTGTCTGCTCACGGGAAAAGAAGTAAAGATGATTGAAGCTGCCTGTCGGCTTAGCTGTGGACGTCGATTGCGAACTGAGAAAAGAGGTCTTAAATGCCTGAAAGGTCCGACTTACTAAACATGTCCAGCTGTCCGCTAGTGGTCAAAACTCGAATCACAAAATACATCGAAGAGATCCCCATCTCAGCTAGTGGTCGAAACACGAGATAAAAGCCCTGCCTGTCCGTTTAGAAATTAAGATGACCTAGAAGAATAACCATCGTAGGAGCCGCTGCCAGCACCACCAGACCCAGAGTCGTAGCGGTCTCCAGAATCGTAATCGGAGTGGTCAACATCCTCCTCGCAAGCACCACCAGAGTCGTGCTCCTCGCGATCGGAATGCTCGTGGGTGTAAGAATAATTGTCGTAGTTTCCGTCCGCTGGCGCAGCGCCCTCAACAAAAGTAGATGCGCTACCAGTCGAAATGTCTTGCTGCGGGAAAAATTCAGCTTCTGAAGCCTCCAAAACACCGCCATAGTAGTCGCCCTGGAAACCTGTGTCCAGGGCGGGCTGCTGTTCCAACTGAGAAGAAGAAAATGTCGGAGAGGCCAATCGGCCACCAGTCTCCTCCCAATCGTCGTCAGATTCATCGTAATACCCAAGTGGGTACTCCGATTCATCGTCACTCTCACTACTGTCAAAAACTGCGTGGATATCCTGCTCTGAATCAACGACACGAGAGAGGTACTCTACAGAATGATGGTAGTGACGCTCCACACGAACAAGAGGGGCCTGTTGTGGGAGCCTGCGCAAACTGGAACGCCCAGTCGCGGGTCTGGTAGTGGTAATCTGCGAAGAAACAGATCGGGTGTCCAAAATTACGGGTCCAGTGCCAACGCCCTTCTCCAATCTCTCGTCGCACGATAACAAAAGAGCAAGAAGCTCCCCATCGGACAAAATATTCTCGAGAGCCATCGTCGAAAAAGAAAGCGAACGCGAACAAAAGAAATGCCGATACCACTCTGCCGTAAATTCCCGAAACTGCCGGATAGTCCAAGCGAAAACGAGAATCTGACTCCGTAAGCCGCGATAAAGACGGCTAAGCTCAAAATAAGGATAGAGCGAGTACGAAATAAAATTCACGCCAAAAATTCACAATACGCAAGCGTAAAGTGGTCCCATAACCTTTGGGCGCAGTGGAAGCGTGGTGGGCCCATAACCTGTTAGAAACAGCACAGCAGCCACGGGGAGAACGCTCCCGGCGAGATAGAACGAACTCAATAATTGATAACATACGGGAATAAATACTTTGACTGACACAAGCAGAGTCACCGAAGATGACATACCGGAAATGACACGTGACAGTACGAACATGTCACAGTGCCAATTCCAGCAGAGCATACACGGATAGAGCAAATTATGTTCAATGTGATAGAACATCTAGCGATAGCATTATGGAACCAAACGATGCTTACTTTGTGAGAGATGATAGCATTGATAATTTCGTAAACCAAGTAAATGTAGCGGATGCATTTATTAGTATATTGTGCGACTATTATCGAAAAAGTATTATCAATGGTCGAACTCCCAAACCTGAATTTGTCAAATCTGAAGTAGCGGAAAGAACGGGTTCTAATAGAGGTGGATTTGAATGGATTGAGGCTAATTATGAGATTTACAAAAGTAAAGACATTCTAAAAGACTTCAAAGGTGTAATGACAAAAGAAGGAATATATAGATTTGATTGGAAAAAAGTTGGTGATTGGTATGTTATTATTGAAAACGTACACGATTGGTTTATAAAAGATGGAAATTTAATGACCGCAACCGAATTTGGCAAGCTTTTAACAAAACATCATATATATCCCGCTCAACGAAAAATCAATGGTAGGACTAAACGTGTACGTGTTGGAATGCGCAAACCTCAAAGACACTCCGATGATGATGAATCGGATGCTTAATATACAATTGTTAAACATAAATATATATACATATAATATACATAAAAGGTATTGGGTACGTGGTAATGGGTTGTTTTAAAAAGTATTTCAAAAGAAGAAAAGTATTTTTGTAGAATAAATTTTATGAAATAGAAAATGTTTTTAAAAATGCCCATTACTAGCTACCCGCTACTATAATAGAATTCAAACAAAATAATTGAAATCTGGTCTTACCCAAATTAATACACCTTCACCCGCTCCTGCAACTTTTGATTCCATTGCTGTACCAATAATCGAATCTCCCGCATTAATCTGAGCGCTAATAATCTCACCATTTACTATGCATTTAACACGTTGCCCTTTAACGTAGGTGTTGTCCGCAGCAGTTGCATTTCTGCAAGTAGTAAACCCACGACCTATCAATACGAAACACGATTGGCTTGCGGCACTGTCTTGAATACAGACACCGATGGGGGTGCAGTTTTGATTACTTTGAGTATACGAGTTATTGAATGGTTGAACTCCATTCACGGTGTTTATTCCATCATCATCGAACATAACAATAGTCGAAGCTGAAATCGTATCGGCGGTGTTATTAACAAATGTAAATACATCGCCCGTAAATCTCAACGGATTTGCTGGAAGAGTCGTATGCGCATATGCTTTCGTGATAAGTGTCAAAGGAACACCCGTTAGTGTGAGTGAGTTGGTTGAACTTGGATAAGCGTAATTTAATGAATTGGATAGAATGATACCCGCTGCATCTAGGTCCCCACTAAGATTTATGTTTGAAGCGGTGTCCCCGTTTGCGACCACTTGTGCGAGCGTACCTATGGAGCCTTGAAGTACTGCGCCACTTCTAACTTCATTTGATGCTGAATCATAATACAATTGCAAACTTTCTGAACCCACATCTGGACTAGCCCTAATAGGTCGAATATAACAACTACTTGCCACACCGGCATTCAATTCAATTCCGCTTGCGTTCAAAACAATTGTGTTATCGGTGTTCACTCCACTTTGAGTAGAGTTTTGTCCAGCTAACGCACCAATATTTAAAGAATTTTCGCCGGCTGAAAATTCTCCTGCATATTTTCCAATATTAATTGCTTCGTCTTTACAATTATTCTGACCACAGTCGTCGCCGATACAAACTGCAAAGCTACCACAATTATTGTTAGCTGCTCCCGAACCAATAGCAATCGTATCATTGGAAGTTGTATTATTTATGGATAATGCATTACGACCAATAGCGATGGAACGTTCACCCATATGGTCGGCGTTTGTGTATCCTTGAGTTTGCTCTCCGATTGATACTTTACCCAAACCGCCCGAACCTGATTCAATTCTAAGATTATTTCCACTAAGTTTCTCTTGATTAATAATCATCGTGCCTGTACCTGTGTATGAAACATCGGCAACACTAGTTGTAGCCCCTCTAGTGGTCACATTTTGAAGTGTAGATGTATCAGGTTGAACTGGAAGATTTGTTAATCCTGCCCCATCACCCACAAATGCAGAAGCACTAATACTATTTGTGGTACTGCTTCCTTGGTCAGTTACTGATTGTAGATTCTGGTTTGCACCTGAAGGTAGATTGGTCAACAATGACCCATCCCCTCGATATTTGCCTGAAGTTAATGTAATATCACCTGTATTGAGCACAAGTGGACCGTCGTTTATCAATACCCCACTGCCTAACGGCTCAATATTAATAACCGTTTGGAGGCAAGAGATTTCATTCAACCCTGTTTCGCAGATTTTAACTCTTGTTTGTTCGACCGGGTCTAACGACTTAATCTCGAAAGAACTGTCAAGGTCATCAAGTCCTGCTGAAAATCGTGATTTGGAGACTGGATTGTTTAATACAAAATCATTGAATTTTATCGAGGTGTGAACTTTCAATGAGCCATCTGTCAATAAAGACATTTGTTCACGCTCGAGTGTTGGGTCTTGTGTGTCAATCCACTTAATATCGTTCTGGTATCGAATATCGCTACCGATGTGCATCGTTTGAAGCGGATTATCAATCGAGCCTATAGTTTGACATTCAACCGTATTTACCACTAATGGGTCACTTACACTTACAATAGGTTTTCCATCTTTCATTAAGGTGTCCACGCTCAAATTCTTTATGAATGCATTTTCGCCTAAAGAGAAAGTTGACATTGTTATATATTATAAACTTAAGATTTTTATATCGAGCTAAGTCTTTTTGTATTTCACAATCCATTTACCGGGTGTGTCTTCTTCTATATAAAACTGTCCAATTGTCGCGGCAGCTTCAAGCGGCATACTAGCTGGATTTACGAACAAACCTTGCCCTATATTCAGATTTTTTGCAATACTGCAACTACCCGATGTGCGTAAAGGATTTAGACTGGCTGCTACGTATTTTCTATTCGCATTGTTGTCATCATAATCATTCTCCGCAACAAATTGTTGAAAAAAGCATCTACCGTCTGCTCTTATTATCATATCATTGTCACCGCGAATAGAAGCGGCTCCATTTGCTACATTTTTATACGTCAAAATTATTGCATCCGCTATTGTTCCGGCTGGTAAATCAAATTTCAGAGCTGGTTTTCCGGGGTCATTTTTTACATTTAACAATAAACCTGAATTTGTGTTTACTTTCAACGTTTCGCCACTAATAATGACATCGTTAGGATTACTTACAGCATCTCCACTTTGCAATGCAATCTCTGCCTGTCCATTTCCCCTAGTATTTAATAATGTGTATACATTTACCGAAGAATCACTTAGTAATCCTGTAGCATTTTGAAAATTTAAATTTCCCTCTTTGACGGTTACATTTCCATTTGTTCTTTCAATGTCATTTGTCGTACCGGACACAATTGTCCACAAACTAGTACCTCCGCCACCCGTAGGAGGTGGACCACCATTGAACGTTGTGCATTGCAGATTTTTGCAGATAAGTTCGTCACTAACAATCGATGTACTTCCAAGCGAAAAGGCTGACATCTATAATTATTATAATATATAGAGAATATAATATATGCATTCATCAAACCATATTAGGAATTTGCTCCATTTCTCGTGTTCGAGGTATATTTGCTTGTTGCCGTTGCGAATTTTTTGCAGGTATTGGCGTTTTTGACGAATCCACAAATTTGACGCCGTGTACATAAATTACGTTATCGTCAAATTCATCTTTACGAATTCCTTGCTTTTGGTAATCATAATTTGAATGCCAATGTCTATCTTCAAATGCTCGTTGCCTCTTTTTGTCTTTGTTGCGTGGAATGTAAAACAACCAATTTGCAAAACCTTGAAGCTCATCGGGCGCATTCTTCGATGTATACCTAAAATCTGGGTCTATATTTGCTAAGATATCGGGATTCAAATCTTCCGAGACACGATTTGTATAATCTTGCGGAATTTCATCTTCTTTGGCTGAATAGTAGGCATCATACACCGCTAATCCATAAAGACCCGCATCTAAGGATTTTGATGCGATTCTTGCCAAGCCGAGGCGAGCTCTTAACGGCGATACCCTTTCCGATTCTATGTTTTTTGGAGTATAGAATTGGTTGATATCGTGTAGTTCGCTTATTTCACTTTCCGTGCTTGGTTTAGGTAAGACATATTTGACATCATATGTAGCATCCTTGTGCTTTAAACGTCTTGCGCCCATTGATACCAAGTCACCTTCGACGCGGTATATGTTATGAATTCTATCATTTGGAACGTTACCCACAGGTTTTTGAAATGGGTTTATTGCGGGATTGAATAAATAAGCCTCTTTTATTCTAGATTCTTTAGATGCATACTTTTCCATTAGATAATTTTGTACAC
The DNA here is from genome assembly GCA_001247695.2 of Cymbomonas tetramitiformis. Classification (NCBI taxonomy): domain Eukaryota; kingdom Viridiplantae; phylum Chlorophyta; class Pyramimonadophyceae; order Pyramimonadales; family Pyramimonadaceae; genus Cymbomonas; species Cymbomonas tetramitiformis. Next base: position 31,905 of record LGRX02031335.1, read on the forward strand.
CGCCGCCTAAGCTATGCCCCGTTAACGCCACATCGCTAGTTGGATATGCATTTAATACATCTATTAAACGACTCTCAGCTTGCTTATATCTACCCGTTTCTCGTTGTTTTCCGATAAGAGTTTTTAGATTCACATCGAACCAATCCTCGTATGCTAACGGGATACGTTGTGGGTCACTAATTAAGACATCGGCATCTTTTAAACCCGACACATCACTTCCTCGTTGTGCAATGATAACCTCGTCTCTTAACCTGTGTTTTAAAACAATTGCATTTCTATCCGACAAGTCTTTATCCAAGTCGTAACTCGGCAAATCCAACATTGCATTTTGAAAACGTTGTGGGCTTTCCTTCTTAAATGCATATGCATACGAAAGCTCACTCGCTCTAGCCATTTGAGCCATCCTCTCGTCATCTTTAGTGATAGTCTTTTTGCCTATTATACGTTGACCTAACGAGGTTTCTTTTGTCATTTCTTCAAGCAATTTGCCGTATTTTGTTTTTAGAAATCGATTATGAGCTTTATCTACTTTACTCAAACGTGTCGAGGTTGTCGGCTTTAAGGTATCTATGTCATATTTTGGCTTATTAGTGATTCCGGGCTTGGTTAGAACATTTTTGCCTTTGTTTTTGATAACGAGGGTTTTGGGTTTTTGATTTGTAACTTCATCATTTGTTGCCGTTCTTTTCGGTTTGGACACAAATGTGTTGTCTAATGTTCTATAGTTGAAAGCACCAAATGGTTTTTGGCATTTATTTTGGTCGGGATTTTCAAAACAACTTGTCATTATTATATACTTTCAATATATATATATATATTTAGGGAGTTTTAAAAGTATACACCGACGAATTTCCGGAAGGACCTGTGGACGATGATGGATAACCGCCGCTTGGAGGAGTAAATGTGGATACCGAAGGATAGTTAACGGCGCCACTACTCATTGGTTTCATTTGATAGCGTCTCTCGGGCATCGCTCTATTTAACATCGCTTCCGATTTTAGAAACTCGGTAAATTGGTTGTCGTCCGCAAATGTCGAAGTTTCGGGGAGAGCGTATGCCGAGACAATTGGGTGTCGTAGACGAATGTGACCTTGTGTTAAATGGTCCGTGTGACGAGATGCAAATGAATACAATTTATTCATTTGCTGTTCATCGTTTAATGCGAGTTGCCCCGTTTATCTCTCATCGTCGGAATGGCTGTGGTTGACTTTGCTTGTCGAGTTTTGGTGGGTGTATTAAAGGTCGCACCATCAGATTCATTTCGGAGAAATGACTTAAACTCGTCCATCAAGTTGTGCCGATTGAGCCAACTTATTCCTTCCGATGGTGAAGTTATTGTTTTTGAAGTGACTTTTAAATTTTCGATTTCCGCTTTACTTTTGAATTCTTCAAATAATGCTCGCCTCTCAATTGGCGTCATATTGTCAATCTTATTTAACACAAAATGTTTATTGTTTTCTAATAGCGGGTTGAACTTGGGTTCGGTGTAATCTATAATCGGTTTGCCGTTGATTAGTATTCCGTCATCGAAATTCGGGACCGAAGGTGCATATCCGCCAGATTTTTGTGCAAATTTTTGTGTTTGTTTTAGTAATTTTTCATGACTTATAGGTGTTATTCCAAGAGCATTTGCTTCCATTTGCCTACATAAAGCCGCGTTTTTACGTTTAGTTAAAGTTGAA
>LGRX02031336.1:0-32403 GCA_001247695.2 Cymbomonas tetramitiformis
CCCACGAGACAACCCGCCAATTTGTTCGCCAGTTGCAGCTCGCTAGGGAGAAGCTGCTCTTGGCTCAGCAGCAGCAGATCGCCCAGTACGACGCGCGTCACAAGGCCAGGAGTTATGCAGTAGGCGATGAGGTGTGGGTAGACGCCACGTACCTTACCCAGCCGGGCGACCGCGGGTTGCACAAGAAACTGCTTAAGAAGCGCCTCGGACCCCTTCGGGTGCTGGAAGTCTTTCACAGCGACCGGCAGATGGCCCTCCCCGCAAGCGATAGGGGCGCGCCGTCGGCCTATAGGTTGCAGACGCCTAAGCAGTGGAAAGTGCACGATGTGTTCACCGTGGACCGGCTTTCGCCGGTGGAGTCGAGTAGCCGCTTTGTCGAGAGAGCTAAGGAGATTCCCCCTCCTCCGTTGGACGTCAGTGGGCGCAAGGAAACCCACGTCGAGAGGGTGGAGCGTTCGCGTACGCGCCAGCGTCAGGGTAGGAGATGGATGGAGTACCTAGTCAAGTGGACAGGGATGCCCCGCAGCGAGAACGAGTGGAAGACTCGAGAGGATCTTGAGTGGGACGGAGCCGGCAGGCCCGGCGTTCCCAACCGGGCGTTGTTGGAGTTCGAGAGGATCGAGGCTAAGAGAGTGGAGCGAGAGAAGCTTAGGGTCCGTAAGAGGCGTGACGAATCCGCAGGGGCAGTGTGGACCACCCTTTCAGAGGAGCTCAAAGTAGACGGCGCAATGCCATGGGTGCCAGAGGAGAGGTTTGATGATGAAGCAGGAACTTTCGCGACAGTATCTGTTCAGGACACCCTGCCGCCAGTCAACGGAGCTGCAGCACTTGAGAGGGAACCAGTCAGCCAGACCAAGATTCTCGTATTGTTCAGTGGGACAGGGTCTGTCGAGAGGCAATTCACTAAGCAGTTTCCGAACAGCGAAGTAGTTGCCGTGGACATTCAACCCAAGTGGGACCCCACACATTGCGAGGATATCCTGCGATGGGACTACCGACAGTTCAAGCCAGGACACTTCGATGTAGTCTGGGCTAGCCCACCTTGTACAGAGTATAGCCAGGCGAAGACAGTAGGCATCCGAGATTTGCGCGCTGCGGACAGGCGAGTTCGTAGGACCCTGGAGAGCATCCGGTACTCGAGGCCCGAAGCATACAGTAGTTCATTGAGAACCCGAAGGGAAGAGAGCCCCACGGTCTGCACTCGCGTCGATGCATGAGCAATCTACCAGCTCCGCACCTCGTTACATACTGTAAATACGGGACCACATACAAAAAGCCCACGCATATCTGGACCAACGTTCCGTTGCACACACCCCTGCGAGTGTGCGATGCCGACACGCCTTGCGAGTTTTTCCGGCAACACGGTAGGCACGAGAAGGTCGCGCAAGGAGGGCGCGCAATGAGAGCTGGAGGTGTGTTCGCAAAAGGCATGGGAGCTCGAGAGAATTTGTATGGGATCCCTTCAGCACTGTTAAAACAACTTTTCCACAACCTGACCTTACATGAAGAGGTGCATGAGTTCCTGTCTGGACTGCTTGTCAGGGAAGATCCAAGCGAGATGAGCGGTTTAGTCCAGTCAGCTGTTGTTGAGAGCGACCTGTCCGAGTTTGAACCGGAACCGATAGCGTTAGCGGGAGTACGAGCCGAAGTGACGATCATACCCGAGGGCGGATGGGAATCTGACGCGAGTGGTCTTAGCGATTGAGAGCGTCGGAGGGTTTCGAGAAGAGCAGTGGCTCCAGCCTCGGCGAGACCAGGCAGCAGGTGAGAACCTGGGTAATCCATCCAAGAGAGCAGTGGCTCTAGCCTCGGCACAGCCAGGCAACAGGTGGAAATCTGTATAATCCATTTGACTCCAGCCTCGGTATGACCAGGCGGCAGGTGAGAACCTGGATAATCCATCCAACAGAGCAGTGGCTCTAGCCTCGGTACAGCCAGGCAACAGGTGGAAATCTGTATAATCCATTTCATGAGAGCATTGGCTCTAGACCTGGCACGACCGGGCGGCAGTTGGAGATCTGGATAAAAGCTCTGCGCATTCCGAGGAGGCGGTAGGGGTTTAAAACCTTTCCTCCGGGCCGGCATCCCGAGAACTGCCGGGTAATTGGCAAACCTATTGTCATCACCTGTAGTGTACCGTGTTGGAAGGTTTGAAACCTTGAGCGTAGTAATGGATGTGAGATCTCGAGCCTTGGGGGAGCCTGGTAGTGCAGATGGCAGACCGGTGAGAGGCCGATCCTTGTGCTTAAGAGGCTGAACTCCTAACTGCGGTGTGTGTCATGGGAAGTGTAATGTCATCCCAGACGACAGGCGGCTGAGACCTGTATAATCATCCTGAGCAACAGTAGAAGATCTGTATAAAAACTTCACCGGTCCGACGTGGTCAGCGTGGACGTGACCTTCCCTAAGGGGGGGGAGTTGTGCTAGGAGGCAAGCACAAGAGCCAGAAACGCAAGTAAAACGGCTAAGTACAAAAAGCAACTACAACTATAAGAGTACTCAGTACGGAGTACAGTAGGACCGATCTGAATGATGTTGATGTGAGGTGCCTAGTCTGCTGTACGGAGTACATAGTACAGTTGAGCTATGAAGGGAGTTCATGAATGTATAAGAACTCTAAGTGTAACCAGTTTCGGAGATGAGAACTGAACTGAGAAAAGTAACATAAAAGTACGAAACCGTAACAGCTGTATAATTGTATTGAAAGCGTACATTGAAAGCATAACTTGAAGTGAATATAGAAATCACATTCCGGATAGTTGACCGCCGTAGTATCGAAATCATACCTCGTGCGGTCGTTTAATAGTTAGTAATAGGTAAGCCCGAAAGTGTAAAGAAGTGAAGAAGCTGGAGTGTAGCCTCCTACAATGGAAATCACGCAACAATCCCCCTTCAGCCACTCACCACACTGACGACCCCATCCGGAATAACCCCAAAAGATTCTGCAAAACTTTTGCAGGATTTTTTGTGTCCCTTTAGCCCCACGGCGTACAAATAACCCCAAGGGACCTGCTTGACCCATGTGCACCTAGCTGTGGCTATGAGGCCTTCGTGATACACTGCCCATCCATGGGGTTCCCTCCAGAATTGGAGGGCAGATCGGCGCAGAGTTATATTGAGCTATGGGAAATATTCATTTTCTAAGGTCCCAGATGCATGGCATCAAGGAGACAGTCAAGTCTAAGGGAAGCTGCTCTTAATAACAAGCACTTGAACTCAAACTTGAGTTTTAGTTCAAAACTCGCGTTTTTTAACATGAGTTCGATTTTTTGTGGAGAGTCCCCAGAGACATAGAAGTATCTCAAACGAAAAGCTGCCGATGTGTGGCCCCAATCCACCGTCTTTCAATGCGGATATTTCCGGTCTCGAACTGGCATGTACGTGCACTCGTTCAGATCGTCGGCCGCGGCATACCGCGGCACATGCAATGCCACGATAATTAACCGGTACCGATAAATGGATACAATACGCACAAAAAGGGTATCGATCGATATTGATATGTTCCGATATTGATTTATCAGAATATCGATGCAACCCATAAAATTTCTTGACTGGCAGTGTCCGTGGCTTGGAAGTGTCACACATCGCGCGTCCAAGATGAGACAAATAACCCATCAAAAACGAAGGTGGCATTTGCGCGCGGCCTAGAGCTCGCACCGATCCGTCAACCTGGTGTGGCGCCCAAGCGCGTCGCGGCGCCATCACCTATCCCAAGCAGTCTACCTTAGCCAAGCATGTCCGGAAAAATGGTCGATCACGTGGCGTGGGTCCACGAGCTAGCAGTGTATATCCGTTCGGTATATCTATTCATTTGTCTGAAAGGTCGGCTGTACAGATGATATCTTGATACAGGAATCATCCACAGTCGAAAGTAACATGAGATGGTGTTTACCTGGTACTTTCGCCGTTTTCCCTTCCTGTAGTCATTGTCGATTTAACATCCGAATCATATATCCCGTGTCACCCGAAGTCCCCGTGCAAAATTTAACACTATGGTGAGAATCGCGGCGTTTAAAACGGTCGCGTGTGAGATCGATTTGTTTGCAGTCTACTCGGCATGTAAACAACACAGCAAATGCCGAAGAGCATGCATTCGCATGGGATCAGTACAAGGCGCACGTTTTAGCGCGGCGGATACGCACTAAAGCACACACACTGAATGGCATGAGATCAGCCGACAAAAGCCAGTCCACCGTCATTCCAGTGGATGTGAAAAGCAAATCAGAAGAAGGGCGGGGCCGTGACGAGATACCGCCAACTCATAAATATTCCCAACCCAGATGCAAAGCAGCATGGAAAGATGATACGATGTGATCGGTCATCGCCTAACAGTTATTGGTCTCTGGGTACGCACTAAAGAACACACATACACTGAATGGCATGAGGTCAGCCGACATAAGCCAGCCCACCATCATCCTAGTGGATGTGAGAAGCAAATCAGGAGCAGAGCGGGGCCGTGACAAGATACTCCCAACGCATATATAAAGCGCGCGCACGCACACACACAAGTAAGCACATTTCCCTGCATGCGTAGCAACGTTCAAACTTGCATAGCTCAAACGATTTCCTCGTTTTCAAAAAGTGCTCATGCATATAATCCATTCAATTGTATGGTATAATCTCATAGAATCTATTCGATTGTATGATATAATTTCATATAATCTATTCGATTGTATGATATCATCTCATATCATCTATTCGATTACATGATATAATCGCAAAGTCAGTTTATCATGCGACCTGGCCTGGAAGACAACTACGTTCGGCATCCCCGACATTTGAAGGGACGGAAGGATCCTCATGATCCTCCATACGGAGTTGCTGTTCTGCTATGCTGTTCATCGTCATCTTATTTCCTTCATCTGCCACAGCCACCCATCAGGATTCCACGAACGGTCATTTATTGCATTTGTGGGCGGTAGCCATCACTCCCAGCAGCAATGCATGTGCATCGTGCATGCTTTAGTGGAACGTGCACGTGTTCACACGCCATGAATCACCCTCCAACTGGGCAATCGCACCATCCAACACGAATGATAGATATCCCTCCCACCTGGACTGATATTCTCCAATAGTCGGTATGTCAGGTAATAGACTGAACGGCATGAGATCGGCCAACAAAAGCCAGCCCATCATCATCCCAATGGATGTGAAAAGCAAATCAAGAGCAGGGCGGGGCCGTGACAAGATACCACAAACGCATACATATTCCCAACCCAAATGCAAAGCAGCATGGAAAGATGATACGATGTGACCGATCGTCGCCAAACAACTGTTGGTCTCTGGGTTACGGAGTAAGCGGACCCTGCTGGCATGCCCCCCAGTGGCTCCCGATCGATGGATGGGACCTGTTGGTCCATGGTTATGTCATGAATGCAGTCACACCACACAGCATGCAGTCAGGTAACACACACACATCCAAAGAATGCACTCAGATGAACGACTGTGAATCATACAGCAACAGAGGGCAGTGTCATTGCGCTCATACCATGCATACCAAGCCACATGATACATGTCTCTGTCCAGAATTTTGTGCACTGGTGTTGCGGGAATATGTGCATCAGGTTTAGGCAGCTCAATGGCGGTGAATCAAACATCATATGGGCTGCGCATCTTGTGTGGTCGCATGCATTGCACGTCTTCCAGCATCCACGGCAGTGAATCGATCATCATATGGGCTGCGCATCGTGTGTGGTCGCATGCATTGCACGTCTTCCACTATGCAGTCTGCAACATGTGAGTACTTGTAGCATCCCAAAACCCTTTGCGCTCGCTGAAGCTGCGCACTATAAATGACAGGCAGGCATGCCAGCTATTGCCACTCGCGCGCGCTTGAGCAGGTCTGGGCGCAGTGGTGCATGGCACACACGCGCACAGGAATCGGTCCAAGGATAAGCCACACACACACACTGAACGGCATGAGATCGGCCAACAAAAGCCAGCCCATCATCATCCCAGTGGATGTAAAAAGCAAATTAAGAGCAGGGCGGGGCCGTGACAAGATACCACAAACGCATACATATTCCCACACACACACACACAGTGCGGCACGACAGTTGTAGGGCAAGTTTGGAGCGCATTGCTCAAGTTCGTGGCTACCTCGCAAGGCAATCAGTGAAAGGGCTTCAGTCACGTGGAGTTGGTGCTGGGGGTAGAGGGCTACAGGCGCAAGTCGGTGGCGGGTGCGCAGGTTCGGATGAGGGCAACCCAGTTTATCATTCTCAGCCCCTTGGGACAGCCCTTGGGCATTTTGACCGTGGCGTGGGTGGGCAAGCTCTCTTGAAACCAGGCTCTAGGGCGTGTAGGGGGCAGCGGGGTGGTAGGGATGTGGGCTTGGTGGTGAAGAGGTGGCTCGAGTGGCGGAGGTGAGCCGGCTTCAGAGACACAGCAGCGGTGCGCCGGCAAGGAAGTCGAAGAGGGGCTCAGGTGCTGGACATATGGCTCGCGCAGCTCGGGGGGCAAGGATGAACTGGCTTCAGGCACCAGGCAGCAGTGCGCCGGCGCTGCGGATGCAGATGGGCCCGGGTGGCTCAGCGATGCTTAGGGGGTCCCATTCTTCACGAGTGAGCTCCGGAGATTCTGGATAAGTGTCCCGAAGTGTGTGCTGAATCCTTTGATCCCCGGCGTGGGTACATAGTGCAGCCGGTCTTCTGTGGCTACGGGATGCCAAAAGAGTCGGTCCAAGGATAAGCAAACACACACACACCGTGCGTTGATCCCGGGTGTCGGTACATAGTGCAGCCGATCTTCTATCGCTAATTGATGCCAAAGGAATCGGTCCGAGGGTAAGCCACGCACATAACCCGTGCGCGGGCAGTGCAGTTGCACAGGCGCCCAGGTGGCCCAGTGAGGGGGTCCCATTGTCCACCAGTGAGTTCCGGAGATTCCAGAAAAGTGTCCCAAGTGTGCGCTGAATCCTTTGATCCCTGGCGTGGGTACACAGTGCAGTGGATACTTTGTGGCCACGCAGACTCCAAAGATATCGGTCCAAGAATAACCCGCACCTGTGCGATCCTGTGGGGCCGCCACTGTCGAAAGCCTTTTTCTCCATTTGCCTCGATATTTCAACTCGAGCATCTCTTTGCCTTTAACCAAGCTCGCATCGTTGGCCATCAGCCCCACTATAGCATTGCTGACCGCCTCGCGCCGCATCTGCAGCTTCCGCTCTCCGGCAAAGTCTGCCACCACCGAGGCACTGTGCGGGTAGAGAAGCATCATTTTCTGGAGGCTCTCCTGATCCAACGTATATAATGTGGACTTCTCCTTCGTCTGCGCACCCCCCTCCCCCAGTTCACCACAGGAAGCGATTGTGTACCCGTGAGATTGATTCCCCTGATGATCCAACGGCTTCGCGCGAACTCAAGAAGGCCGCTGCGCTGCTTGTCCACCAAGCCCGCATCATATCCGGCGCACCGAAGTCCATTAGTAGAGGGTTCGATGCTCCACGCACCATGCATTCAGGTAGAGGCGAGCATCACCGAAGATGGCCCTGGCGGTGCTTCCCGAACGACCAGGAATGCAAGTTGTGGCGACAGAGCAGAAAAGTAACGAGCCCAATGAGTGCCCTGTTCTTGAAAACACCTTTCCGAGCCGAATGAGGCGAACAGACCATATTTTCAGCAATTAGAAAAGACAGGATCCTCCACCTTGACAGTGTTGGACCTCGTGTCGTGAAAAATGACTGCCAGTTCACCGAATATAGAGGCCGGTCCAAGTTCGGCCGTCACGTGATTGGTCGTTTGATCGTACACCTGCGTCCCAGAACTAGGAGGGAAAACGCTCAGATGACGAAAGCAAGCGTGTGGGCGAGTTTGAGTGGGGACAAGTGAGCACAGCAAGCCCCAGCAAGAGCATGTCGCTCTTCTTCTGATCCCGATACCCTCGCTTCGAAAGCCTGCTGAGGCCTCCGCGGAGGCAGGGTACGCTCGACGCTGGGGGCAGCTCGCTCTGACGGCCGGATGTGAGCTGGTTGCTCCGATGGCTGGAAAGTGGGGATAGCACACGTGGCACACGTGGCACACATGCGCACGAAGGAAAACGAGTTTGGCATGAGTCCCCGCGAGGTGGGCCCCCTGCGCACCTCGACTGCGCCTTGCTCGATGAAGTAGATACAGTCAGCTTCGTCCCCGCAATTGAAGACGGTGGAGCCTGGCTCGAGCACAAGTCTTCGCAGCATGGCCGCTATGGAGTCGACGAAATCCATCTCGCACTTTTGAAAGAGAGGCAGCTGCCGCCAAGCACTCCTCCCGCGCCCTTCGGTTAAGACAAGTCGAGCGAGGGCACCCGGAGCGCGGAGAAGCCCGCGCACCCGCAGCCATTCAGGCGTCTCCTCACAAGAGCGGAGGAAAGGGAACGCGGCGCTGGAAGCCAAGCAGAAGATGTCTGCGTCGTCATTGGCCAGAAGGGAATATCCCGGGCTGGTATCACTGAGCGAGGAGACTTTCGGGCAGGAGACAATCCGAACCTTTTCAACCAACCCGTGCAGTTGCCTCATCGTGTCTTCCAACGTCATACCTTCTTCGAGCTCCATGGGGTCATCTGGCCGATGCAGCCTTTGTAGGGCGACCCACTGCACCATTCATGAGCACTTCCAACGCGGGTCAGCGACGGGAATCAAGCGGACAACTGGTGCCAGCGAGTGGTGGTAGAGCAATCCCTTCAAGGGGGGCACGCGCCTTCATTTGCCGCAGCGTGGCCGGATGGAACTTCAGGATCTCGAACAGCTGCGTTGCCTGCAAGGTGTACAGATCGCTGTAGGACAAACTTTGGACGTTGCTCTCACTCTGAGCAGAGAGCAGCACGGAGGCCCCCCTGAGGCGACCCCCTCTCCCCCTCCGCCGCTCCTCCCATTTGGCCATCGGGCGCACCGAGCAACAAGAAGGCCCCCTGAGGCGATCCCTCCCCTCTACCCTTCTTGCTCCCTCCCGCTCAGGCCTCTCATCCTGACCACCCCTTTTTTCATCCCACGGACCCCTCCTTTGAAACAGCAACCCTCTGTTTTCATTCCCGTTACCCTCTCCTTTCATCCCCCGACCCCTATTTTTTTCTCATGGACCCCCTCCTTTCATCCCCGACCCCTACCTTCATCTCAAGGACCCCCTCCTTTCATCCCCGCTGACCCCCTTTTTTCAACCTACCAACCTCCTCCTTTCATCTCATCGAACCGCTTATAGAATCGCATGAACCCCCTCCTTGCATCCCATTGACCATCTTCTGTCTGAATGCCGTGTGGATCTATGCTCGGCCTCCAGCAACCGCCCCTGCTAGTGGCGTGCAGGTGGGGACGCACCCAAAATGGTCGCCCTTACGCAGCAGGTGCATGTCCTTGAGGTTGACTTGTATCGACGCGTCAACGATCTGCGAGGCGGCTTGCACCCGTTCTCAAATACCCGACAAGACCCACCAACCGTTTCCCCTCACCCAACACTCCGCAACGAAGATTCGCTCGAAGGCTGATCGCACTAAAATGCAAAGCATGCCTCGCTTGCAGGTAAAAGGCAACACCCGCTCGCAGTCGAAAGTCAAAACCCAGCAGTCGACAGGCAACACCCCGAGGCACCTGCAAATAGCACTCAGCGCTCGGGGACCCTATCGGCAGGGGGTAGAGAGCCGTTGCCCACCTGATCGCTCCCTGGCAACCACGAGGGGTAAAGGCGCCCCAGGCAAGGTGGGGGAGGGTGGTGGGGGAGGCGGATGAAGCTCTTCCGCACCTTCGTGCTCCAGAGAACCCCCTTCGCCACAAAGAAGAGCTCAGTGTTGCGCTCCCCCAGGGCGAGCACGATGTCGAAAGGCTGCGAGGAGAACGCCTTCATGTGCATGCACATCGTGGCGAGCAGGTGCTCGCTGCAATCGGTAAAGAGCGACACCTGGCATGTGTCAACCGCACGATTTCAGGAGATCGAATGGTCAGCGAGTGCCGGTGCAGCAGCGGTCATCCATCGGCATTTTGCTGGCACGCCCATAGCTGATGATACCCGTTGCAGGCCAGCAGGGAACTTGGGGGCGCCCGCACCGCACGGGGGCCTGCCACGTGTCGCCGTATCGACCGCCGGTGTGCTCCACTGGAGCTAAGTGAGCCAGCATGGGTCAGGCGTGGCATTGGCCCCCGCCCAGCGAACAAGAAGCGCTGCCGAATCTGGTTGGAGAAGGCTCGCGCGCTGTGTGACATGGTGCTGGGGCCGGTGGGAGCGACGCGAGGCGTGGACGAACCTGCTTCAGGAAGTGCAGGTGCAGATGCTGCGTCACCTCGCGCCTCAGGGCCGGGGTGAACTCGTCCAAGTACGAATGAGAGTCGACATGCTTGTACTTGCGGTACATATCTGCGGGCGAGAGAGCGCATCCGCCGCCCTCATCCACGTGGTGCGTTGGGCGTTGTGTTGGCGTGACGAACGCCAACAGAAGACACCCACAACATCGTGCACGAAAACTTCTCTCATGTAAATGCCATAGGGTGCTCTGCACCGGGGAGGCGCGGGAGCAAAGCGCGTGCAGGGAGCATGGACCCAGAGCGCACACCCTGACCCTTCAAGCATGAGTGAAATCCCCCCCCCCACCCCCCTCCGATCCAAAGGCATGCGGGCGAGATTGAACTTGGGTGCAGCGTTCTAGAGTCAGCCTCCTGGGATCAGCCTCAAAATGCGCTGCGGTGGCTGGAAGGGTGACACATCTGGCACTCAGGGGCGGGGCGTGCAATGCTCCCCGCCACAGATCGCCAACCTGGCAAATCATCTCCACATCAGATTGCCCATGACAGCTCCGAAATAGCCGATGCCGCGAAAATTGTGATCCAATCGCACGGCGTTTTCTCACTCTTCCGAGTTGTAGAAGCTGTGTGACGAACCCATCGGACCGACTGCACCCTCACAGATCCCTCAGCCGAGCCGATGCCGTGCAAGACGGGCGATGGCGAAGATGACGGCAGGTGCGCACAATCGTAGTGGTTAGAGATTTTGGCGCAAATATTGCGGGGCAGCTCGATGTCCTTCATCCACATGGCGACGCCTTCTACCTTCTCCTGGTAGGCCGCGTCCCTGCAGGGAGTCACACCCGTGCAGCGCGCATGCCGCTGAGCAATCCCGCATTCAACACGACTACGTCACACAAGCGCCTCATACAGACGCCACGGTCTCGCAGCGCTGCCACATGTGAGGGTTTAGGGTTGTAGGGTTTAGTCACTGATCGCACTGCGCAGCACCATGCCAGATCTTGCACGCATGGCGAGCGTGTGCAATGCCGCACACCATGGCGACTGTGGGCGCTCCATCATACCATCGACTATCACACTGCGACGTTAGTTTACGACATGCCACTCACCCCCACCATTGCATCGCAACACACAGCGGTGCCGAGCGTTCGCCAATCGCATATCATCAAAGCTCAGGGTTTCCACGGCGTGCCAGGTCAAACCCTCAGTGTATCACATTCCATTCTTTTGCCGTGAGAGGACATGCATCCGCATTGTGTTAGAATGCCACTGTACAATGGGCCACGTGGCATACATCCTACATGTTGGCTGGGGTGCCGAGAGCGCATGGGGTACCGATGAGGGTCCCGATGGCACATGAGGTGTTGCCAAGGGCTCCGATGGCACATGAGGTGTTGCCAAGGGCTCCGATGGCACATGAGGTGTTGCCAAGGGCTCCGATGGCACATGAGGTGTTGCCAAGGGCTCCGATGGCACATGAGGTGTTGCCAAGGGCTCCGATGGCACATTAGGTGTTGCCAAGGGCTCCGATGGCACATGAGGTGTTGCCAAGGGCTCTAGTAGTGAACGATGTGTCGCTTAGGGCTCCGCCGGCACTACCTGGCTCCCATCTTCTGAGCTGCCACGACGAGCGTGGCAAACACGGTGGCGTTTGCCACCACACCGGAAGCAAGGATAAAGAACGCAAATGCGGTGTCGAGGTTGGTGCGTGGGGACACGGTGTTGGCCAGCAGGCCGAGGAAGGTGTAGTGGATAGAAGCCAGATACAAATCCGTGTCCTCCTCGCCCCACAGGTGGACCACTGAGTTGTCATCAATTTGCTTGATGAACCCCCACATGCAAGCAAACCTGCGCACAGCAGTGGCAAGAGTGGCATAAGCATGCATGTTCGGCGTGGCGCGTGGTTAAAAAGCTGTAAAGAGTGCCGTTGACACATTTGCAGGGTCTCGTGGCCACAACTCTCCACCGCTGCAGCTGTTCACAGGGGGATAATGACAACCATGCACGGTGCAAATTCGATCACTTTGACATCGGCAACTCCGTAGGGAGTGGCGTCGTCAACCTGAGCTCAACCGCGCATAAAATATGGGGCAGGTGAGGGCCTCGACGCATCTGTGGGAGGCGCACCAACTGCGCAGGGCGCTGTGGTCATGAGACCATCAAGATTTGTTCCCACGATCCAGAAGGGAGTCTGTGGGGAGTGCTGTCCACAAGTGCAGTGCCGAACACAAGCGTTGCGTGTTCGCACAAAGTGACGCCATCAGCGCTCAAGGGAGTCACATCATTGATGTTGATGTGGCGGACGCAAGTATATGTGGCATTGTGGCATTAGGGTTGCAGAGCGTGGCCACGTCTGGGTTTGGTGCCAATTTTGGAGGGAGCAGCGATGGCCACTCATCGCGATGTGGCAATCATAGCTCCGTCCCTCAATTTGGTTTTCTCGTGGTGTTCCGTTTCCAAACACGGACTGTCGAGTGGCTGCGTCCGGGGTGGCGCCAGCGCATGGGCATGGCGTGCCGCAAGCATCTGTGGGGGGCACGGGGCCGGCACGCACCAGTGGATCGCAAGCACCAGCAGGATAAAGAGGCGGACGACTTCGAAGGCGTGGGCATACTCCTGGTTCTTCAGGAGGCGCGTGACGCGCAGCAGCTTCGGGATTTTAAAAAATCTCAAAAGGGATATGTCCATGCTAGGGCCTCCTCCCAGCACCTGCGCAGCCCACGCCATGGGCTCCTTAGCGCCACAACTGTGCGAATAGTTCCGTTTCCCGAGCAGCCGCGCGCCTGTCAACAAATCACCTACCCTCGAAGTCACTTCTTTACAGACATAGATCTGTAACACTGTATTACATGATCAACACGCGCGCACACAGATCAGAAGGAAGCAATTCAGATTATCATCCTCAGACCCTTAGGATAGCCCTTTGAAATACCGACGGTGTGGTGGATGGGCAAGCTCTCTTGAGACCAGGCTTTGGGGCAGGTAGGGAGCAGGGGGGTGGTCCTGAGCGTAGGCTTGGTGGTGGGGAGATGGCTCGAGCAGCTCGGGGGACAGAGGTGAACCGGCTTCAAAGACACAGCAGCAGTGCGCCGGCAGTGCAGTTGCAGAGGGGCTCAGGTGGCCCAGTGAGGCTTAGGGGGGTTTCCCTTCCATTCTTCACTAGTGAGCTCCGGAGAATCCGGATGAGTGTCCCGAAGTGTGTGCTGAACCCTTTGATCCCCGGTGAGGGTACATAGTGCAGCTGATTCTCTATGGTTATGTGATGCCAAAGGAATCGGTCCAAGGATAAGCCACACACACAAACAAGGTTGATCATCGAACATGCACCAGGGCAATGCCCAGCCAGAGGTAGTTAGTGCTAGGCTGGTGCAGGGGAGGAGGAGGGGAGGCATCAACCCCAACCCGGATCGTGGGGAGGGGATTCGACAGGGGAGGAGGTGGGGAGGTTGGCGCTGATGGACACAGCTTGGGAGGACGCGATTCAGGAGACGGACTATGCTCCGCAGGCTTGGCAGGAGGGGCATGGCGGTGGGACGCAAGGGTCTGGGGGAACGCAACATCGGCAAGTCCGGGCAGTCTTCCGGTGGGGCAGGCGAGGCAGGCAGGATGGCCTCACAACTTCAAGAGAAAATGGACGATGTGCGGCAAGAAGCGGAGAATGTTCGGGTGGCAGAAGGTTGGGGAGTGAATATTGCGGAGGCGCAGTCTGCAGAGGTGTCCGTGGGCGCAAGCGGGCCCAGCCAAGCGGCCTCGTCTCAGCACCTGAGTGTCCAGGATATCTTGGCAGCGGGAGATGACCTCTTGTCGCTGGGTCCATGGCGCAGGGTCTGGACTCAGGAGCAGAGCAGGGCCTCACCAGAGTAGGCGATGGCCTTGGCCGAGGAAGGGGACCATTTTGATGGGAGCAAGCAGGCGGGTGACCCAGCTTCTTGAGGGGGCTGTTAGCATGGGGTGAACTGGTGGGGAGGGTGTTGATGGTGTTGAGCGAGGTGTGAGTGGAGGGGTGGTGGGTGGAGTTGACACATGCCGCGCCCCTCAAAGTCCGGGGGCCCATCCCGGCAACGATGACAACTTACAACAGGTTGCACAGCAACATACGGGCGCCTCATCAGCTTCTCTGCCCACGTGGCGAGATTGTTGGCTGTGCCAGAACTAACAGTGATGAGTAGTTGTCAAGAAGGCGACGACCGGTTGATGAAGTATTAGCCACCGGGAGGGCTTGGGACACACAGGCATATGTAGGGATGGGACCCCAAGTAGGAATGGTACGAAACAACAATTGCAGTGCAAGTGTGGAGCGCATCACTCAGGACCGCAGCTTACTCACAAGGTGTCCAGCGCAAGGGCTTCGGTGCCATAGAATTGGAGGTAGGGTTAGGGGGTTGCAGGCAAAGTTCGGTGGTGGGCGCGCAAGATCAGAAGGAGGCAATTCAGCCTATCATCCTCAGCCCCTTGGGACAGCCCTCGGCACGGTCAGCAACCTCGCCACGTAGCTGATGAGATGCCGTATGTTGCCGTGCAACCTGTTGTAGGTGCCCATCGGTGTGTGGGTGGCTTATCCATGGAACGATTCCTTTGGCATCACATAACCACAAAGGATCGACTGCACTATGTACCCTCACCAGGGATCAAAGGATTCAGCACACACTTTGGGACATATGTGCGTGTGCTACGCCATGAGCGCGCCACTCGTGCCATAGATTTGAGCACAGGCGGGCTCATGCTAAACTGCGCTGGCATATGCCAGCGGTGTGCTCGTGCCGTAACATATATATTTATATCTATATGTTGTAGCGAGAACTTGCGTTCCCTGGCATTCGCATATGCGAGTTGTCGCTACAACATATATATCTACATATACATGTACATACGCATGCAGTATAAATGCTTTACGTCCGTATGATTGTAGCCACATCAGCGCCGCCAGTCCCTGCGCCTTTCGCCATCCCAAAGCACCACAGCAAAGCCCAAGCTGAGCTCGATGAAAAGCTACGAAGTAAGTGACACAATCGAGGTGACAGCCGAGGGCAGCTCGTTGGGTGAAGGGCTACCAGTGAGTAGAGGAGCTCCAGAGGGATCGATGCCATCAGGTCAATGAGGAACCAGCTCCTGAAGTAGTTGTTGCGAATGACCTTCAGATCCGTTATGTAGTGTCCGCGGCTGTCCACGAAGGAGGTGATGCTGCTGAAGAAGACATCGAGCATGAAGAAGAAGTCCAGGAAGTTGTCGAAAAGTATCCACCCAAAACCTTGCTCGAACTCGAAGCCAATTGTGTACGGCAGAGCCACGGCCACGTAGAGCACCGCCAGCTTAAGCGCGGAACCCCACGTGTTGCTGAAGGTGCTGTTCGGAGCGAGGGGCACTCGGATAAAGCCGAACCAAGTTTGCGGCAACGTCGAGCCCTCGATACCAGTAGGATCCTCGAAAAGTCGCAGCAGCTCTCCGTGTTGTCTTTCCCTAAAGAAAAAAATCATGCTCAGTCGAGTATAAACAATACCGGTCGCTTCTCGCGGCGTCTCTCCCT
The DNA here is from genome assembly GCA_001247695.2 of Cymbomonas tetramitiformis. Lineage (NCBI taxonomy): Eukaryota > Viridiplantae > Chlorophyta > Pyramimonadophyceae > Pyramimonadales > Pyramimonadaceae > Cymbomonas > Cymbomonas tetramitiformis. The sequence goes on from LGRX02031336.1 coordinate 15,729, forward strand.
ACAGTGCCCTAAGCAGATTGCACCCACGGCCCAGCTTCTCGCGGCGTCTCTCTTAACAATGCACCCAGCCTTGAAGCCATGCAAACAAACACATTGTAACCGGCAAGAACACCCTGGCGCTCTGCATAATTTGCTGCGATAATAGCCGATGGGTCGAAGCCAAGGAATACAGTCGCCCTCTCAGCAGACATAAAGTGCGGAGTTCCACACGGGAGCGGCGGGTGCACCGGGTGTGACAGGGAGGGCGCAGCTCCACGCGGTGCCGGTTGTGCATCCGTCTTAACTGAGGGCGCGCAGCTCCACGCGGCGCCGGGGCATGTCGCAAGGGGATGCTCTCAAATGCATATGCAAGAGGGCGAATTTCGAAGGCAATAGTTCCGTACGCGGTCCTAAGAGCCGCCAGCCCCGAGGGAGCCTTCCTGCTCAATGGTGCAGAACTGGCAGCGATTCGAAACCGAACTGTTTGTTCGAGTTGAATACTGTTACGAATGCGGCGGCGTTCGACTTGAGCGGTGGGGTGCGCGCGTTGGTGGGTTTGTAAAGTGCATACCACGTGACGGAGTCGATGCCGGCGGTGGCCTTCATAAGATTTTGTATGTTCACCGATGGCGGATCCCTTTCGCCATCGCTCACAATTCGATGCCGACTGTTGCTTCGCGAAATTCGGTATGCCTTGACGGCGGGGCTGATCGCCGCTGATAGGGACAGCGTGGGGGATACGGAAGCAAGAGTAGAAAGCCTGGGACGCATGCCGTTGAGGTTTTTCGACAGCCGCAAAGATAGTTTCGCGTTGGTCTCGACTTCGGATTGTTGCTGTGTTTCACCAGAAAGGGGGTTCCCATCGCGAGGGCTCCCATGACCGGACGGGTTTTCATGCATGTTCCTAAGCTGCACTACTTCCGAGGCTATTGCAGGCTAAAGTTTTCGAGCACAAAACAAACTACGGCAAGTGTCGATGCATTGCGCTGCCCGTGGACAAAGTGGCATGAACATGTGAAGCTAATTTTGCGCACAGTCCCCATGGCACGTGTCTCGTCACATTTGGGAACAGAGTTGCACCTCACTCTGTTCGCATTACTGAAAAAACGCCGTTCAAGCGACGGTGAGGTCTGCTGAAGTAGTAGCATTCTGATTTGGTTCCGCAGTTGCCCAGGACGACGAGCTCAAGGACGGCAAAAGAAAACGGAGGTGCTCGTAGAATAATAACTCTGCGAAACAGCGCTACTGTCTAAACGTGTGTGCGGTAAGCGCGAGACGCACGCATACCAATGACCCGAGCAACGCGCAAAATCTTCACTGCTCCCACGGAGCATACCAATTCTGGTAATGAGTCCCAGACACTCTTTTCATTCACCAGTGTCCACCTTTCTCCCAAACTCGAACTTTCTGGACGTATACCAACAAACTGACATTTCTTTTTTACGGCCCAGCAGTGCAGCAGAAATTACTCAATTCAGAAACGCAAACCACCTCATACAACGCAGTGTCACGGTAAGCGGTACTGTAGAGAGGTACTTGTAATTTGTAACAGTCACAGTGTGTTTTAACTTGAAACTTCAAAACTGGGTAACTTCGAAATGAAAAAACATAAAAACTACGTCAGAAATGACCGCGCTGGTCCCCAGCTGCTCCCTGACCATCTTCTCACAGTAGTTGGCCAACTGAGCCTCTGGGCTCACTTCCGGGCCAAGCGGTGGCTCCCTGGTCACTTCTAAGCAGATCGAGATGGTGTCTGCGAAGCAACGCATCTGCCTCTCGGCGTGCCCCGCTTCCCGCGCGTAGTCCCCTTCTCGGTCCAGGCGGGCACCGATGTTGATCCTTCGCTTCGCTTGGCATTCACATTCCGATTCTCCCATGCCATCATCCGACGGCGATGACGCGTCACCAGGAAGCCAGATCGTTTCTGAATAGCCATCGCAGGCCTTTCTTTCACCTCCAGTGGTCGTATCGGCAATTTCGTGTTTCAAAACACTGTTGTTTCTACTCTAACTCTTGGACAACGTCTACAATCTACTGTATAATCTAATTCATTTCTAATGTTCTAAGTATCACAATCTATACCTCTATGACGCTCCAGTTTTTTCAGAAAATCGATACCATCTTTTACTCAGTCGCGTAGACCTAGACCTCTCGCGAGTGCCAGCCACGGGCTATCCCACTATTCTCCCACCCCTCCACCGAGTAGCAGTGGAAAGCGGTAAGGGTCCATAACCTTATGGAAGACCTAATATATATTATATATTAATCAAGCCAAACAGCGCGAAACCGTCAGACTGTCGCAAACGCGTGTGCATGATGGTACGAATACTCTCGGACCCGAGCAGTCTTAACACTCGCGGATAATCATAAGTTCGTCATTAACATTCACTGGTGTCGGTAACTGTCCAAGCAATCTCAACACAGCACAAGATCGTAGAGCTACAAAATTTTTGAAATTCTGATATTCTGAGATCGAACACTAAGCTCTTTCATGCAAGCCCAGATTTCCAACAGAAAAAGTATAAAAACAGCAGTAAAATATATTCATCAAAATCGGTATAATAACCACAAAGTACGAATTATTGTACAAAAGCTGTGAGCAGAACTGTTTTAGCACTCTAGCACTGGCACGCGAACAGCCACCTAGCACTTGCGAAGCAAAACAATAATGAGTCCACTAGCCTGACCTACGGTCAGAGCTTACTTATATCTCAATGCTCTGTCACATTTCCCAAAACTGTAACGGGTTCTAGCCCTTAAATCTTCATCTGGCCAATGGAAAGTCATTATTCCATGCCAGCTCTAACAATGTTACCGTTTACCACATTCTGACTGACACGTCAGTGGCAGAGGAGTCACTGTCATCTTCATCTTATCATTCCCTGGTCACCCGATAATGACCATATCTTCTCTGGCAGGTCTGCACCTCTCGGGCAGTCATCTTAGCGAAGCCTGTCATACTGTCATCTCTGTCACGCGTGTCACCAGCTGGACAAACCCGGCGCGATACCATGAGAAGCCGGCGTTTGTTACAGCTGTCGCAAACGCGTGTGCATGATGGTACGAATACTCTCGGACCCGAGCAGTCTTAACACTCGCGGATAATCATAAGTTCGTCATTAACATTCACTGGTTTCGGTAACTGTCCAAGCAATCTCAACACAGCACAAGATCGTAGAGCTACAAAATTTTTGAAATTCTGATATTCTGAGATCGAACGCTAAGCTCTTTCATGCAAGCCCAGATTTCCAACATCCCCCATCTGTAGCCGCTGCGTGCAGTAGCACAGACTCAAATATGGGCTTGTTCAGCATACTGGGTCGTATCACCATCTGCCATGAACTTGCCCAAACTGAAAGTGAACATACCAATGCCTTCACCTTCTCCACCCTGTAACATCCTGGCTCTGACCAGCGGATTCTTGAATACCAAGACCCACATACACCTGCGGCCGATAGGTCCATGTTCCAAATGCCCAATCACATGCAAGCGTCCAGTCTGACTCAATCGTCTGAAGTACGCGGCTCTGCTCTCGGTCATGTCTGTCAAGTAGTAAGATGGAACGTGGACACATGCCACCACACGACTGGCCATAACTGCCAATGGAAACGCGATATCCAGCGCTGCAAACCCAGGCGAAGTTACCACTGCGTCACAGACACCATACTTCTCCTTCCATATGCGATAGTTACCTGGCTGAAGTGCGTCATGCGCCTCAGACCAACCCAACTGAGAGTTCCAGTCATTATTCATAAATCTCAACTGCGGCCATTGCTCCACCATCACCTCACGGATGACCCCAGTACCTGCCCATGGGTCCCACACGCCATCGACGGACTTCCAGTCCACCTCTGTCGCCAAGCGCCTCACCTCGGAGGGCACTGTGATGACCAGCTCAAGCCCCCACTGCTCAAGCCCCCACTGCAGTGCGCTAGCTTCTCGCACCTGAGCCTTGGTCATATGTCTCACTTCTCCTCGTTTTTCGACTTCTTCTTCAGCCAAAGCAGGCACAAGAGGTGCATCCCTCAGCTGCCTTGCCAATGCCTTCTGTTCCCGATATTTCTTGCTCAGCACCGTGCGATGCCCCTCATTCCAGTGCCCTGGCATGAAGATCTGCACGGCCTCGGAGAGCTTGTCCTGTCTGCCCCAATCGATCTGATCTGGCATGTAGAGAAACATGTCCTTCTCATCCAGTAGCATATCCCTGGACGAGATGGCATGCCACGGCTGCGACTTGTCTCCCTTCACCACACGACGGGGACCCACGTCTGCTGGAAGCAGGCGCATATCCGAGGACAGCTTCTCGTTCAGCTGTTGTTCCTTCATTCCCAATCTGTCCTCCAGGACCCAAGAGCTCTTGGTTTCCTGGGCTTTTACCTCAGCATTGGCGGCTTGCATCCTCGTGCCTGAGCACCTGGGACATAGCCACTCGCCTTCTGGTACTTCATTCAATGTTGGGGTAAGACACCATAAATGGTACCCCTTGTTGCACGCGTCGCACAACAACATCTCTGCTTCTCCATCAGTCTTCCTGCTGCACACTTCACATGCAAGATGTCTGCTGGGCACGGCTGCACTGCAGTCGTACTGGTCCTTCACCTGCAGGTGACATGGCGCGATGCTCTGCACAGTGCTCTTTTCCCTTAACTTGGTGGCGTCCTCGAGCACCACGACACCATCTCGCTGTATCTTGACCAGCTTCAGGATGGCGGACTTGGTCGCGACTTCCATGCCGCTGCGAGGCTTCTGTCTGATGTAGACGAAATCGCCCACTTTGAACTGGTGTGGCCTAGGCTCATGGCCCCCACCCCTTCTCCCTTCATAGTGTAACGTATCACGATGCTGTGCTACCTCTTGGCTGCAACCAGCGTGCACCATCAGTCGTCTCACCACCTGTGCTCTCTGGAGGAGGTCCTTGACTCGGGCATCCTTGTCGTCTTCGACCCCAACACTGAAATCTATGCTGGGCGCCTGCTTCAAATCTGGCGGCACCACTGCCTCTTGGGCAAACAGCAAGGTGAACGGCGCCACTCCCGTGGACTCTTGGCGTGCTGCATTGTAGCTCAGCACCAGCGGCCAGAGCTGCTCATCCCACTCATAATCGAGGCCCTTCTCCAAGGCGAGCTTCTTGAAGCAAAACTTCATTGTGCGCACCACTCGCTCAGTAAGTCCATTGCCTTCTGGTGAATCTGGCGAGGTGACTCGTCTGTCTATCAGACAGTCTCTGCATAGCTGCTTGAACTCGCCCTCGAACTCTTTGCCTCCATCCACCAAGCACTCTGCTGGCGCACCGAACACAGCCAGGACATGACTGCGAAATGCCGCTGCGATGGTTCTTGCCTCCTTGTCGGGAATGGGCACGCAGACTATGAATCTGGTGTAGTGCTCGGTCATGATGAGCACCCTGTTGTTGCCAGCCTTGGTCTCCCTTCTCGAAGGCCATGCCAAGTCCAGTGACCAACGATACATGAACGACACGATCTCGAGAGGGGACAAACACGCCTCCTCCCTCGCGTAGTGGGTCTTCACGCGCTGGCAAGTCTCACACTGAGTAACCACCGCCTCCACGTCCTTCTTCAGGTCGGCCCACCAATGGCGCTGCCACAGAAGATGCTGCGTACGCCTTATTCCCCAATGGCCAGTTCTGGAGTGGTACTCCTTGACCAACGCAAGGCGGTCAGCAGGTTTGGGTATCCTCACCTCCTTGCCCGACAGCGCGATCATGTAAATCTCGTCTGTAGCCTCATCCCATCGGTGTCGTGCTGCACGCCTCCTTACCCGACGAACTTTATCCTCTGGCAATCTCACGCCGCCATTGGACTTCAGCCATCTGAGGCACCACTTGTCGTCATGCACATCTCGATGCTTGTCGCGGTCAGCTTGTTGTTCTGCAACACTGGCCATTAAGTCCGCAAATCTGGTGGTACACGCCAACCTGGGGAGTCTCATCTCCGTATCTTTGCCAGGCGGACTCCAAGCAGGCACGTCAGCGCGCACTGCTGGAGTTGCACCCTCCTTCACGAAGTGGCTCTCGTGCCTCTGGCGGTACTGCTCAATGACGTAGAGCTGCCACTCCTTCTTCTTCTTCTCGGTTCCAGTCTTCTGCCGCTGGGCCCCAATTCCCTCTATGGCTGGCACGAATTTTACCAAAGGTAATACTAGGTATTACCAGTATTTTACCAAGTATTACTTTGCCCCAGAAAGTCCTTACCCTAGTGCAGGGGGGTATTACCGCACGTTACCAAAAAGTTTTACCATCGGTAATACCGGGTATGGGTATTACCGGGTATTACCCCCGTATTACCATCGATTTTACCCATTTTACCATGGGAAAAAATCAAATCGACGGCTTCTCAGCCGTCACGCCAGGACGATTTTTAACATCCCCATTCCGTGAGAGGGTGAGACGTGCTCGAAGTCTAAACAATTCACAACGCGAGTACATCCCTGCGTGGCAACACGAGAGATATCCGTCATGGATTCACCCTTCTTAGGACACTCTGACCGTCCTTCGTGCCAAAATACCAAATTTTACCATTGGTAATACCGGGTAAGGGTATTACCAATCCCGAAAATCGGGGCGGCTGTCTGTACTTATTGAGAAGTAGTTTTTGTTCGTTTCGGTGGCGACGACGTTCGAATTTGGTCTAGCCACCTTCATAGATCGATTGCGCATACATCAAAGCCTCTAGGAGCACATTTGTACGGCAGGTGACGGCACCCGAGAGTGCAGCATGTAACCAATCCCCAAAATCGGGGCGGCTGTCTGTACTTTCTGGAAAGTAGTTTTTGTTCGTTTTGGTGGCGACAACATTCGAATTTGGTCTCGCCACCTTCTTAGATCGATTGCGCATACATCAAAGCCTCTAGGAGCACACTTGTATGGCTCCCAATAATAATGTGTGCGTGATGCCCCATGATCGTTTTAATTATTGCCAAAAATCCCAGAATAGTATTACCTCGGTAATACCACTCAAAGTATTACCGGTATTTTACCCGGTATTACCAAGGGCCAAAATCCTTTACCCGGTAAATTGCCAGCTATAATTCCCTCTGCACCTTTCTGCCCTTGTGAGCACATTACCTGCAGCTTCTCTTCCCAGTCACGATGGCTCATGGTCTTCGCCACCTGCTGAGTATATGCATTCGAATTCTCAACCCATTCCGCCAGCAAAGCTTGCCTCTGCTGAAGGTCCGACCTCGCGTGGTCTGCCCAGTTGTTGTCTACAGCGATAGGCTGTCCTGGGGAATTCTCCGCCTCTGGGGACTCCTCGCTGTGAGGGAGCCCCTTCCTGCTCGCTTCTGCGACTGACATCAGCAGTTCCATTGCCCTGCGATCCATGGCCAGGCCCAGAATGCTCGCCAATTCTACATACGTCGTTCAGGCCATCAGCCATGCGTAGCTCACTTGCGTTGTAGCCCATGGCTCGCGCCTTCTCGTCGAGGTTCACTTCTCGAGATTCTTCCTCGGCGTCCTCATCGTCCTGGTTGCGCACCACGGTGCCCATCCTTGCTCTTCTGAATGCTCTCGACCCTTGCGTCGCCATGATGGTGGACGCCTCAGCGGTTCTCTCACCACGTTCACCACGTAGTGAGGCGCGCGGTCTGTTCTTATCACTGGTCTGGGCTGCCAGCCCTTGCATAGGATTGACGATACGACTCGTCCTTCTGGTCTCGCCACCTTGCTCATCACGGAGCGAAACTGGTGGATCTGGAACAAGTTGCTCCAATACGCTCGCAATCGATGTGCGTAGGCGCCTGCTTGTGCTGCATCAAAGGACACTGGTCGACCAATGACGCTGGCAATGTACGGGAACACCTCGTCCCTGATCTTGGTCCCGGGTCTGTGCGACAATGGGGAAACGTTCTCCAGGATGTAGCCTGGGGGCCTCTGCTGCTGTAGCTGCTGCAGCGTGGATAGAAGCCGAACCACTTCATAAAATAATTTGCTGTGCCTGCCATCCAGGCCTGTGAGCGTTCCAGCAGGGGAGAGATCCTGGCACGGAAACCCACACACCATGACCCACTGGCGTCCTTGAAGGGCTCCTGCTCGTATGAAGTCGGCACTGGTGGTGTCGTGCAGATCTTGGGGTAGAGCCCCAAATTCTATTGCACTGGGCGAGATGAGGTCAGGATATCGTCTCAGCAACGCCGTGCACCTGGCCCTGGCAACGGTCTGACTGCTCGGTGATATGTCTTCATACAGGTACCGATCCACCTTCATCCCACTGCGGAGCAACATCTCTAGGCCAGCACAGAGGCCTCCACATGGCTCATAGCACACCACGCCTTCCTCCCGAGCTTGCGAGAAGAACTGCCTGCCCAGCACCCTGGTGTCCACCTTCTCAGGCTTCAAGATGCGTTCGCCTTCAAAGTACTCATTGCTGTATACAGCGGGGCTTCCCTCGCCGTGTGTGCCTCGCGTAGGCCTCACCAAGCTCAGCGCCTTCCAAGCCGCTCTGGCTAGCCTCCCAGAGTCGGCCACCAGCTCGGGTAGGTCGGTGTCGAACATGTCCCCGTGATTGCAATCCAATTCCTCCTGGTGGTGCAAATCGAATAAACGGTGCACTGGTCCCGTGCCCAGCTGCTCCATGGCAGCCATCTTGCAGTAGGTGGCAACCTGCACCTCTGGCGTGGCCTCTTCCCCTGGGGAAACATCCCCAGCCAACATACAGCACAAGTGGTCGCAGAAGTCCTTCGTGTAAACTTCCCCCACGCCTGCGTGAAGCGCAGTCACCTTCTCCCTCTCATGCCTTGCCCCAGTCTCGTCTGTCGTGGACGGTAGTGGATAGCGAGACGGCACGTCAGCGTTGCTGTTCTTGGCTCCCGGGCGATACTGCACCGTGAAGTCGAACTCCTGCAAACTGATTGCCCAGCGTAGGTGTTGCCCCTGGAGATCAGCCTTCTCCATCAGGGTGGTGAGCGGTGAGTGGTCAGTCACCAGCGTGAAGTGAACGCCATGTAAGTACTGCCTCAGCGTGCGCACCGCCCACACCACTGCAAGCATCTCCCCTTTGAAGCTGGCGTACTGCCTCTCCGTCTTACTCAGGGATCGGCTGATTGCCATGCAGATGTACTCCTTCCCATCGTCGTCCTTCTGGCCCAGCACTGCGCCAATGCCATAGGTGCTCCAATCGGTGTACAATATGAGGGGTCTGTCATAATCGATAGGCCTGAGACATCTCCCAGAGCAGAGGGAGTCCTTCAGGTCCTGAAGCGCTTGATCTTGCTCCTTCCCCCAAGCTCCCTTGATATCAGTGACCTCCTTCTTGAGCAGGTCGTTAAGAGGGCGAGCCATCTCAGAGTAGTTTGCCCCCCCTGGCTCACCCACCAGGCCCTTGTAGTAATTCATCATGCCCAAGATGGAGCGGAGCCCAGTCTTGTCCTGGGGCCTCGGAAGCTCCTGGATGGCCTTGCACTTTGCTTCTTGCGCGCCAATGGAGTTGTGACCAATGCGGTAGCCCAAAAAGTCCACCGTAGCTGCACCAAAGGTACTCTTGCCTGCGTGCAGTCTTATGCCAGCGTCTCCCAAGGTGCGCAACACGTCCTCAACGTCCTTCAGATGCTGCTCAGGCGTGGAGTCCGTGTAGACCACTACGTCGGCGACGTATGCCACGGTGCAATGCTGCAAGTGACGTAACTCGTAGTCCATGATTCTCACAAACGCAGAAGTGGCTCCAGCAGCCCCAAAAGGCATCGAGGTGTACTGGTACAGCTGATTCTTCCACCAGAACGCCGTCTTGCTCCTGTCCTCTTCCGTAGCCATGGGAATCTGGTGGAAGGCTTTGGTGGCATCCAGCGTGGTTTTGAACTTGGCCTTCGCAACCTTCTGGTAGAGCTCCTCTGGTCGATGTGGCAGAGTGTTGTCCTTGAGGGAGTGCCGGTTGACGCCCCTGAGATCCACGCAGAACCTCGTCTGGGTCCACATGCCAGTCTCATGATCCTTCTTGCCAGCCACGACGACGTTGCTCGCATGTCTGCAATGCTTGGCTGCAGGCTCTATGAAGCCATACTCCAGCAATTCCTTGCAGTGGATATCAATGATTTCCTGTTCGCCCGGGCTGTACTTCCTGGGTCTCTGGTAGGCAGCCTTGGATTCGTTTATGAAAGGGATGGAGAACGTGTTGTGCTCCGCCTTGCCTTTGTAGCCTGTCAGGTCGTGAGGGCTGTTGGCAAAAGTGCTCTTGCATCTGCGGAGAACGGCTCGCATTTCCTCCCAGTGCTCCTCCTTGAAGTCAGGATGTCCTCCAAACGTGGCATTGAGCTCAGTGTCGAGCCACGCTGCCTCGTCCTTGGTCACAGTCGTGTCACCCAGAGGTTGAAGCTCGTCCAGCACGGTATACGGCAAGACCTCATCCTGCTCCGCGACATTGGCCTGCCAACCCGGCTCCCATTGCCTCGACGATTGCTGAGCCTCCCAAGAAGTGCAAGGTGACGCACCCCAGGCACTCCGCGTGGGTGACATGACGCCATGCGCAGGCATGCTCTCCGTCAGCTTGCTAGCAACCCACAGGATTCCGCACAAAAGCAGAAAAAATCGCAAAATTCTGTTGAACCGCACTGCGGCTACTGGCGAGTTCGAGGCGAAGAAGCACGCCACTAATCTCCACCCCCCGAGCGCCAAGCGAGAACTCCCACCAGCAGCAGTGGAGACCACCAGCGCAAGGACAATTACGAGGTAAGCGACCTGCGCGAAACGATGAAGTTGGAGATTACGCCGAAGCTGTGCCCAGCGCGTCGCAAAGCGAGGCTTGTTCAACCTGGCCGGCAAAGCGGGCAGGCGCACGCGGCCCAGTAAGAAAACTTGGGACCAGCGCAAGGACGGAACAGTCCACCCCCGGCCACCTCGAACGTCACGTGCGTCCAGAGGGATGTCCACGACATAAGAAGCCTGGTGCGCCCTATCCTCAGTATAAATACCGGCGCAGACCCGAAGCCAGGCAAGGACCACGAGGAGGAGGGCTGCGGCACACTGTGACCAGCACGCCAAGGAAATGACCACCCCCCGGAGGGGTACCACCATCCAACCTTCTGCACGAACACGGTGTACGCCAGCATAGATGCCCGTGGTGCGCACGATAAGGAGCCCAACGTACCAGACACAAGCGAGGGCCCATAGAACCCAAATGTCATAACATGCACGACGGGGATAACGTCGAGCAATCGACCACCACACCGGCAGCCGGTCCAAAAGCGAGGCCACGCAGTGCCTCCACCAAATCTGAAAAGGGCACCATGACAGGTGCCACGCCATTGCCTCCCACATCGCCCAAATGGCGACCATGGGCACGGGACCTCGTCCCAGCCACCACCAAACCACTGCACTGCCTGCAAGCGAGATACACGCTCGCAGGACACCCGGCCTTAAGCGGACCGCCTGTGCCGGCAGCCCACGGTCACAGCGTTGGTTGCGCATCAGGGCCGCCCGCCCGCTGTGTCCGGGGAGCCCTGATAAAAACGCGCTTGCTGTCGCTGCGTTTCATGTCGTTGTTCTGTGTGGCGCTCAAACGCCACCGTCTCGTCGGTGCACACCGAATGCGCCGGAGAAGGAGGGCACCGCAAGGTGAGGTTGGCCGCTATCCTGGATGTCCTCGGCGCGGGAACGACATGGATGGAAGTCCCGTGGCGGCCAGCGGAAGGAGCGAGACGAGCGCGCAGCACTGCTCGCGCCCTGTCGACGTCCAGCCGCACTGCCAGAAGGCTGGCGCTGCTACCGTGCAGGGGGGTCGCGGACCTCGTCCACATTCGTTGTCCACCTCTCGTCCACGTGCTCAGGCCTCTCGGCTACTCGAGCCTGAAGGGCGGGCGGCGCAGCTGCTGGGAGACGACGTGCCTCTAGGGATTCCAGCGCTGGCAGCACCCACGGCGCGGCCGCCGCCTTGGTCCCCCACTGCAACTGCGTGAACTTCCGGTCGTCTCGCATGAGGTAATCGTTCGTGAACTCAGCGCGCCAAGACAAACACCGCTCATGCTCCATGAAGATGTAATGCACCGGCTTGGCATTCGGGTGCTCCATGCAGCGCAGCACGTGTGCTGACTCTAGCCCCACGTAGGAGCACAGTGACGCCTCGATCGATGTTCCTCGCATGGCCTCCCTCGCGCCTCTGCCCCGAATCAAAGTTCGACAGATCGGCATAGGCCGACATGATCGCCTCCAGCAGGTTGGAAGACGTCGTCTGTCCCCCAAGAGGGAGGCGCCAACTCTGGTGTCCGCAATGGATAGTCTTGTCGTGCTTCCTGGCGACCTTGCTGGAGATACCCGGATGCTTCCGAAGCCGGAGACCTCGTTCACTGTTGCACACGCCAAGCCCATACACGATTTCGCGGCCTCGACAGCGGTCTATGAACCTCACGCCAAACTTCACCATGAAGACGGTGAGGTTGCGGCGATTCTTCAAGGCCCTCACCTCCTCCACGGACAGAAACTTGTGCACTGAGCTGCCGGATACGCGCGTGGCTCTCCGCACGGCATCCCAATCTGACCCCGATGGAGATGGAGGTGCCCTCGCGGGGGACGGAGACAGATGCTGCGCCCGTGGTGGACTCCGTCGGAGGTGTAGAAGGCGCGCCTCGCGGGGAACGTGATCGGGCACCACGTGGGACATAGACTGAGTTCGCCCATGAGCCAACGTTGGTCAGAGTAGGCGATGCAGGCGGCGACCTTCCACGAGAAGAGCCAGCAAGACTCGAGGGCCCAGCTGCTGTGGCGCAAACGAGTGGAGGTGACAACTCACGAGAATTGCCCGCTGGCCCACTGTCGCGGGATGGTGGCGATGGCGTCGGTGAGTGGCATATGCGCGGCGGTGACCTCGAACGTGCCAGCACAGACCTGCTGACGGACCTGGCACGAGACGGCCCAGCGGCGGCACGAGACGGCCCAGCGGCGGCCTGAGATGGTCCAGTGGCGGCCTGAGATGGTCCTGCCCCTGCGGCAGGCGCCGGTGGCTGCGTTGGGGCTCGCTTTGTGAGCCTGGTGTTAACCATGTTGTTGGGTGGCGGTGGCCTGCGCTCTGCACCTGCTTCAATCGCATCGTATCCCTGCTGCTCGGTGTTGACCGACTTGAGCATCTTTCTCATCTCCCCCAGGCGTATGTACTCCTGGGCGGCTGCATTCTCGAAGAACACTCTGCCGGGCCCACCAAGACCATCTTCCACTGGGTAGTACCTGGCGTTGGAATCCAGAGAGACGAGCTCCAGGGGTGGTCCATCTTGGCCGTGTCGAACATACTGCTGGAATATGCCATTCGAGAGGGACTCCTCGTCCACTGGGCAGAGATACCTGAGCAACTGGTATGCCCAGACACCAGTGCTCTCGTACCAGTGAGGGAGCTAGAGCTCTTGCAGCAACTCCTCGCCATTGTACACGAGCGCGTGTTCCAACGTGCAGCCCATCAAGTCGAGGTACTGCGTGGCTGTGCTCGGTTGGACACAGAAGGCTTGCTCCTTCAGATCCCACATGAGGGTCCCAGTGACCTCTACACCTGCACACCCGCATCCGGGGCACTGCGGTAGACACCTGCATCCGGGGCATGGTGGACACACACGCATCTGGTGGGCACTGGCGCACACGCACTGGGGGCACAAGTGACACACCCGCACCTGGGCACATTGGAGTTACACGCATTCTGGGGGCAGCTTGGACACACACGCATCTGGGAGGCACAGTGGACAGACACGCATCTAGGGGGGCCCATTGAAGACACACGCGTCTGAGGGGCACTGTGAAGACACACGCATCTGGGGGGCACAGTGGACACACACGCATTTTGCGCAGAAGCCTGCCCCAGCAGATGCATGCCCCAAGGTTGCCCCGTATGCCCCAAGCCCCAAGGGATGCGTGCCCCAAGCTTGCCATGTATGCCCCATGCCCCAGCAGATGCACACCCCAGGTTAACCTGTATGCCCCAGGCCTCGTGAGATGCATGCCCCAAGCTTGCCCTATATGCCCCAGCCAGCTGGCCCTGTATGCATCCTAACCGTGTGGCAATGCTAAGCGGGAGGTACCTCCGGGACATGGGGGATGGTGTAGCAGTCGAGAGGGGACAGCAGGCACGGGCTGCTGGCAGCCGGCAGCAGCAGGAACAGCAGCAGGCACAGCGCCAGCGGCAGCACCAGCAGCAGGCACAGCGGCAGCCTCGGAAGCCGACTCCACGTTGTCCACCTGCAGATGCCCGCCCAGCTGCTGCACAGGGTGGCGGCTCCTTGCCCGAGGCACTGCGCCAGCAGCAGGACCAGCAGCAGGCACAGCGAACACAGGATGCCGCCACTCAGACAGAGGAGGACCCATGTGTCCATCAAGTCGGTGGAAACGTGGATGAGGCCATAGGACATGCCCTGAGTGGGGCAAATCAGGTCCACCAGAGTCCAGAAGATGCCCTCCATCCAGTTGTCAGACTCTTCGCCCCTGGCGACATTCGGGACAGCTGGATGGCTCTTCATGTTGATGACCTCACCACAAGGTTGCTCAACTTCACCCGAGTGCTGCATCCTAAGAGGGTGTCACCTAAATGGTCTTGGCTGCAACTATGCATGGCATACTCGCATGTCTGCACCGTGCTGTCTGCCCATCTGCAGCGTCAGCACCAGCACCATCAGCAGCAGCAGGACCAGCATCAGCAGCAGCAGCAGCAGCAGCAGAAGCGTGTGTCAGTGCAGCAGCAGCAGCAGCAAGAGCAGCAGCGGCAAGACCAGCAGCAGGACCAGCAGGCACCGGCAGTAAGACCACCACCAGCAGCAGCAGCAAGACCAGCAGCACCAGCAGCCAGACGGAAAAATATTTAATTTAGATTATTTATTGCTGATTTTAGATTAACTCTTTTTCATGTTGATTTTAGATTAAGTTTTCTTTATGTCATCCGGCTATGCCCATGCCCGGTGGTCCTTTTCACGACTCCTGTTCAAATCATGTGCACACAGTCAAACGCACTAGTTCCCGCTAGCCATCATGAGGAAGCCTCCAAAAAGCTTTGTTCGCTGGCGTGTTCTGCTTTTAAAAAAGGCCCCTGTACTTCTTCTATATCCTAAACCCTTTGACTTGCCTTTTACCGCTGCACGCGACCGGCAAGCATCTTTGAAACTTCCGAGTTTCAAAGATGCGTTTTGTATTTTGGGTGCACCCTAATTTTACAAAACGGCCGAGCGCTTCCCGTTTGTGCGGGATATTCACATTTATTCCATGGAATATTTCATATGGATTAACACACATAAGCACGAAGGCATCGGCCACGCATCTTTGAAACTAACGAGTTTCAAAGATGCGTTTTTTGTCATTTGGGTGCGCATACCCAAATAACAAATCAGCCGAGCGCTTCCCGTTGGCGTGGGGTATTCAACGCTTGAATGTTGAATATTCATTAATATGAGTTAGCAAGCGAGGTTGCAAAGGCATCGGGACAGAATCTACGAAACTGTCCTATGCCTTTGCCTTTGGGTTTGGGTTCGAACGTGACCCAAACCCAAAGATGCCAAACAGCCGAGGGCTTCCCGTGCGTCCTAGCGCACGAAACTTGGCACGAATACTACCATGGTACATATATTTAAGTTACCAGAAGCTCAAGGCTTCAAGTTACTTGTGCGCGAAACGCGCAATTTATTTCTAAGGCAGATGTTTTGGGTTTGGGTTCGAACGTGACACCCAAACCCAAAGATGCCAAACAGCCGAGGGCTTCCCGTGCGTCCTAGAGCACGAAACTTGGCACGAATACTGCCAAGATACATATATTTAAGTTACCAGAAGCTCAAGGCTTCAAGTTACTTGTGCGCGAAACGCGCAATGTATTTCTAAGGCAGATGTTTTGGGTTTGGGTTCGAACGTGACACCCAAACCCAAAGATGCCAAACAGCCGAGGGCTTCCCGTGCGTCCTAACGCACGAAACTTGGCACACATACTGCCAAGATACATATCTTCGAGTAACTTGAAGCTCAAGGCTTCAAGTTACTTGTGCGCAAAACGCGCACTTTATTTCTAAGGCAGATGTTTTGGGTTTGGGTTCGAACGTGACACCCAAACCCAAAGATGCCAAACAGCCGAGGGCTTCCCGTGCGTCCTAGAGCACGAAACTTGGCACGAATACTGCCAAGATACATATTTTTGAGTAACTAGAAGCTCAAGGCTTCAAGTTACTTGTGCGCGAAACGCGCAATGTATTTCTAAGGCAGATGTTTTGGGTTTGGGTTCGAACGTGACACCCAAACCCAAAGATGCCAAACAGCCGAGGGCTTCCCGTGCGTCCTAGAGCACGAAACTTGGCACACATACCGCCAAGATACATATCTTTCAGTAACTTGAAGCTCAAGGCTTCAAGTTACTTACTTTTTTTCAAGCAGAACACGCCGTGAGTGTCTATTGTGGCAAAGATGGCAAATAATAAAAGTCATTATGCGTAAAGAGTCGTTATTCACGGCCGTGACTTTTAGATTCACGGCCGTGAATCTTTCCGAATGGAACCAAAAACCGTTCGATTAAAATCGGACGGTTTTGGTTCCATTCGGACATATGGACATCACGGCAAGACAACTCTTCAGTGTAATATTTCGCATGGCATGGCGATAGCTCAACAGGTACAGTGCAGCGTCATGGATGCATGCACCGGTAATAGCCGGATGAGATAAAAAAAACTTAATCTAAAATCAACATGAAAAATGGGTTAATCTAAAATCAGAGAGAAATAATCTAAATTAAATTGCCTACCAAAT
>LGRX02031337.1:0-28051 GCA_001247695.2 Cymbomonas tetramitiformis
GTTCCACCAGATTCCCATGACCACCGAGGAGGACAGGGACAAGACAGCGTTCTGGTGGGGCAATCAGCTCTATCGTTACACTTCCATGCCATTTGGAGCAGCTGGAGCGACCGCTGCCTTCATCAGGATCATGGACTACGAGTTGCGTCACCTGCAACACTGTACGGTGGCGTGCGTTGACGACGTGTGCATATACTCAGACACCGCTGAGCAGCACATCAAGGATGTATATACTCATGTCGTTTGCATGCAACTACATGTTGTGCGCTTCCCGGTGGCATATCGTTGCTGAGGAAGTCACACGGTGTTCGTGTTGCGTGCTGTCGCACAGATGTTCCCCGACTGCCCGCCCGAGGTTGCCCACGGCGATGACGCTGCATCTAAACAAGTCGAGGAAGAACTACTAGAGGATCATGTCCATAGGATCAAGCCTCCCGACACCGTGAAACCAGTCGGGCACAACGATGCAGGCTTTCTGCCTATTATGCCCAAAACCCTGACACCTGATGACCTGCGCGACTTGCCATGGTGGGCGTATCTGTCTGATCGCCCTCCCCCGGCAGAGGGCACCGTGGAAGACGGGGAGGCATGCACCTTCGATTGGAAGTGGTCCGTGCAGATGCTGGATGCGGCCTGCTCGGAGGTCGTCCTCAAGGAAATCATTGACATTTGCAACCGGCACCTGGTTGCCAGTGCCAGTTGGAAAGAGCTGTATGGTACGTGGCACAAGGATACATCTGAGCAAAACCTGCTTACCCTCCGGGAGCACTACGCGCTGTGGCGCAAGGGAGTGTTGAAGCCGGTTGTTCAGGTGTCCAAGGAAGGGACAGCTGGCGTTACAATGGAGGACACTGTCGGCGACCCTCGTGACTGGGTGCAAGTCGTGGATGCCTCGATGATGCGCGCGACCCAGGAAAAAACGGAGTGCGAGGATGAGCTCGCGCGGCAACGTAGTGAGCACACGGACGGGTTTAATGCTATGCTCACCGTGTTCATGACGTATGTGGTAGACTACCAGTTGCTGAAGGCTGAGGTCCTGTTCTCTCATAAGGAAATCGGCGCCGACTTCACATCCGGATCTCACCAACTGGGTGAGGGCGCGCGCTATACCATACAGGCCGACTGGCATGTTGGGCACTGGCTATTCCCATCCATCTTCACCACCGTGAAGCATGGCCTTGTGGACGACAGGCTGCGGTCTGGGATTTTTGAAGCTACGGGAATGGTGGTGAAGCGGACCTACGACAAGCCGTCGCCTCTAGGGCGGGACCTCGAGAGCAAAATCCAGTTCCTTCACACCGATACCAAGTTTCCCAAGGCAGGCAAGGGATCCTGGGGCTGGCCGGATTACGACGTGTTCTCATGTGGCCTGTTGCTGAGGGCCCAATGCCTGACGGAGGTGCTACCCGAAACGCAGCGGGCCTGCCATTGGGACAGGTTTTGCTCGATGGATTACAGCCTCGTGGTTCATAACTCCAGGCATGGCGATCCCACTTCGGCTCCCTTCCGTCGTGTTCACCTCGGGGGTCCCATGGGAACACCGCGGTCTTTCTCCAAGTGGGCGCCTCCCGCTCGACCGTACTCGTCCTAAGCAGTTCTACTTCGTGATCTACTCCGCAGCCAGAGAGCGTACTAAGGGAACCATTGACCTGAATAACGCGGTACTCGGCAGCCCGCACAGTGTCATCTCGCAATATGGCTTGGCGTGCCGCATGATGTGCGTCGCGCGTGGAGACGAAATACGATTTGCGGGAGGCTACGACACCTTGCCAGGTGTTTGGGCGTGTTCCCTGTGCAGATCAGGCGTTCTGGGTTGTGACGCTCTGCGTACTATCGGAGCCGTGATGTGTGGTCCGTGCCAGCGTGTGCGGCGCGAAGCTGAAGTCCGGGCGCCACTATCCGCGCATGAGAAGCACCCGGGGCAGGCGGCCACATTGGCCGATTACTGCCAGTTAGACGAGGCCGAGGCGAAGCTGCATGCACTCCTGAATGTGGATGACCTAGGCCTTGCTTGGAACAAACTCCGCGGGGTGCTCGGCGCTGAGGCGTGGGGACGCGCGGATGCCACGGTGAAGCACATGATCGCCAACCTGACTTGGGGTGACGGTGAACATCCAACCGGTGAACGTCCACCGGCGCGGCCTTTGCAGGACTCTGGCGACGGCATCACTGCTCTCTGGGACCGACGGGCTACCCGTGACGATGCATTCTCATCTTTTGACGATCACCAGTTGTACCGGGAACTGGGTGTCTGCTGCCCGGGCTTGCGTAGTGTCGTGTTCGGTATGCTTACCGCGTTGAACGCGCAGCGCCTGCGGACAGCCGGTATTCCTCTTGGCGCGGACAAGTCCTACAGGAAACAACACCTGTTCCATACGGACCCGGAGGGCGGGCTGCATGTGAACATACGTGTTGCTGAACTCTTGCAAAGTCCTGATCAGCTGGACCTGGGTTTCGCAAAGAAAGTGGCGGCGAAGCTGTCGCACCGATGGGATCCCGGACATGCACGATCCCTCGTCGTGCGATGCGATTGTGCATACGAGACTGGTGGAGATGCGTCGCGAGCGATGCCCGGCAAGTGCATCGTGCGGGCAAGTGCATCCCATAAAGACCATGGGGAGTACCGCGTGCGTGCTCTGGGTGCGTGCCGTAACCACCAGAGAAGCAAGGCAGCAGCCGAGCCTTCCATGGATCTCGCTTCTGAGGAGGCATTGCGAGCGGCAACCGCAAACGGTTTCCAGCCAAACGCTGTTCCGCCAAACTTTGCACCAAACTTTGCACGTGTTTCGTTCGGTACCGATGACGTCATCCTGATGCCCATGGACCCCCGGGGGCGTATATTGGAGGCATCCTTCGACCATCCCGACGAGATTTTCCCTAATGTGCTGCCGTTAGTGCTGGCTCACGTGCATTGGCCGCTCGAGGGTAATGCAGACCGTTTTACTTCTCTCGCGGAGTTCGAGCAGGCCTTGGCCAAACACGGCCTGCGACGAGTCCAGACAAAAGGGGACGGCAACTGCTGGCTGCACGCCTTGGGTGTACACATTCCGGAAGTGCTTGAACAGGGTTCCTCCGTGAAGGTCCTAACAATGAACTTCCGTAACGCCATCTGCGCGTCGTACGATTTCAATCGGCAGCTTTACCCCACCGGGATGCTCGACGCTAATCTTGCTGACGGAGAGCCGCCACTGCGCAAAATCCTGCTTACTGCCCAAGCGTACAACGAACCGCAGTTCCTCCATATCATTGCGAACATGCTTCGGCGAGTTATTCAGGTGTACACTCTGTGGCCGATGGTCGACGTGCCAGGGGTGGGGTGCAATGTTCCCACCGATACCGATGCTCTCGCACGATACTTGCCGCCTTTCAGCATGAAATATATTTGCCCACATCCGTCACTGGGCTTGGCTAGCCGTGAACCGGTACGAGTCGCCCATTACGTTCAATTTAATAAGTTTCTTGGACACTACGAGCGGATCGAGGCATTTCCAGATCCAGGTAGATACCCGTGTACACACCGTCGTGAGGTACTGTTTTCGAATTGTCTCTAGGGGTATTGGGGTTCTTAGGTATGTGCGAGCTCGTATAGAGATTCTTTATCTGGTAATGTTACGAGTCACGCTGGTTAACACACAGGTGCACGGAGGGTTTTCTATGGGAGACGTATTGTTCCGTGCTCACCTTGTTGGAGGTTTACCGTCCGCACCTTGTTTAGACTCCTGTTGCTTGCATGCGACTACATGTTGTGACTTCCCGGTGGCATATCGGAGCGGTCGCACGAGTGAGATGGCCGAAATGCATAATCGATGATATCCATGGAATCGCTATATCGGACTTCGGTCGCAGTGGAATCGCATGAATTCTTAGGACTTTGCGAAAAATATTTTTCAAAATAAATATTTTTTCAGGGTGAAATCGCCAAAAAACCGTTGTTTTTAGCTTGTTTTGGCGTTCTACACCATTACGCGGGTGAGGAGTGCAGCGATTCGTGGAATTGAGGGGTTTCACATATCACGTAATTAATCCTGATGGTCACCGCAATTTGAAATTTTGAAAAAAATATTTTCTTGGCCCAAATCGGCCGAAAATCGCGTTTTTTTGCCTGTTTTGGCCTGTCGCGGGCCTGTTTTGGCGTTCTACGCCACTCCGCGCGTGTGGAGTGCTCATATTCGTGGGAATGAGGGTTTTCACATATCACCTAAGCACTCCTGATGGGAATCGCAATTTGAAATTTTGGAAAAAAAAATATTTTTTGGGCCCAAATTTCAACAGAAATAGATTTTTTTTGCCTGTTTCGGCCTGTCGCGGGCCTGTTGTGGCGTTCTACGCCACTCCGCGCGTGTGGAGTGCACATATTCGTGGAAATGAGGGTTTTCACATATCACCTAAGCACTCCTGATGGGAATCGCAATTTGAAATTTTGGAAAAAAATATTTTTTTGGCCCAAATTTCAACAGAAATAGGTATTTTTGCCTGTTTCGGCCTGTCGCGGGCCTATTTTGGCGTTCTACGCCACTCCGCGCGTGTGGAGTGCACATATTCGTGGGAATGAGGGTTTTCACATATCACCTAAGCACTCCTGATGGGAATCGCAATTTGAAATTTTGGAAAAAAATATTTTTTTGGCCCAAATTTTAACAGAAATCGATTTTTTTGCCTGTTTCGGCCTGTCGCGGGCCTGTTTTGGCGTTCCACGCCACTCGGCGCGTGCGGCGTGCACACAATCGTGGAAATGAGGGTTTACACATATCACTTAAACACTCCTGATGGGACTCCCAATTTGAAATTTTGGGGAAAAATATATTTTTGGGCCCAAAAATTAACAGAAATCGATTTTTTTGCCTGTTTCGGCCTGTCGCGGGCCTGTTTTGGCGTTCCACGCCACTCGGCGCGTGCGGCGTGCACACAATCGTGGAAATGAGGGTTTACACATATCACTTAAACACTCCTGATGGGACTCACAATTTGAAAATTACCCAAATCGATTACAGAATCGTTGTTATGTTGGCATATTTTGCGTGGGCCCTGTTGGGCGTTATGCACAACACGCCGAGAGTAGATGCTATTCAGCATGGTGTTGTTTGGGTTCTAAGATTCTAGTGATCTATCCTGCTGTGATAGTTATACTTCTTCACAACAACCCTAGGATGCGCTGGTGCTCAGCATCGGACAGCCTATAAAACTCCTTACCGCGGTATTTGCGTCTGGTCATTGTCACTTCCACACACACGACATGATGCGAATATGTCAGGCATTTCTTGGATGTGTCTATGTAGTACTCCTCGCAGCTTCCCTCATCCGCCCACTCATAGAATCGGCCTTCAACGACAAATTCCCCCGGTGTAGCATTTACGCCCTCCCCACCAGGCGAGTAGTAGTCGTCTCGCATCCCATCCGCGTTGATCACCTGCTTCACCTCGCTCAACGCCTTCACCAAATAGTAGGGGTGATTAGGATCGCCCCCCGACAGCCTTGCAAAAGTGTTTCCTCGTGCAACCTTCACACTCACGTCATCACGGGCCTCCGCGACTCTTGTTCTGGTGCGCCGGGCATCAGATTCGGTTGCCTCCGTCAAGGTGAACTGCTCCCAGCTGTCCACGTGACTCCGGTACAGGCAACCCTCCGTGTCAGGTTGTGCCTTCGCGCACTGCGCGTAACAATAATCGCAATAGCATTATCGGTCCCGCTTCAAGCCCACCAACAACCCCACCCCTGCACGCACCGAGTGTAACGCCAAAGTCCGGTCAACCGTGTCAAACCCAGGTCCAGAGATGTCAACGTCCTTGCCGTCAACCAGAAAGAAAAATCTTTGCCCGAACTGAACACCTCTGTCGCGAGCGCTATCCTTCGGCTTTTGCAACCTTTCCATGCAGAACTCGTACAAGCTTTTGGCGTCCAGTATTTTACAATACCATTTGTCGGTTGTGGACATCACCGCCAAGCTCGCCTCATGCTTCACCGCTACTCCCATCGCGTCTTGCTCACCTCGTGCATGTGACGTCTCAAAGAAGTTGCGCTGTGTCGGGATGCCAAGCCCTCGGGGCCACTCCGCCGACTCTTCCCGCCCGCTCTCCACCACGTCGGCAAATGCGGTTGCGCATTTGTTTTGTGCCGCACTACCATCCGCCCACTCATGCATGAATTTGGGGAGAGGTATACCTCTCTTCACGAAGTACTCACTGACGATAAGTTTCCTCATATGCTGGATACCTCGGTGGGAGTGCGGCAAGGTGTCGCTAATGAGGTAGATCAGGTCCTTCACTATTATTGGGTTGGCCTCGGTGGAAGTCTGACCATCCACGGAACCAACCGCGTGCCGCCATAACACACAACACAGCAGCGTTGCTTGCTTCACTATCCAGTACAACGACTGAATCGCCCTGGGAATGTTCAGAGCGTGGTTCTCGCTGAAGTCAAACAATATGAGGCAGTGCCCCAAAGGCAAGCCCGCCTTGCACTTGTTGAACATTGTCATGGAGTGCGTGGCCATGAAACAGTGGTAGGCATACGGCTTCAAAAACCGACACGGTTGGGCAGCAGGCACACCGACCAACTTCTCCAACCTCCAACTCCCGTCCGCCGCTTTCCGCACAAACGTGCCCGAACACACACAATTTGGGGACTCCCCTGGGGCGTGGCCAAGGAGCAGAGCTTGCAGGTTTGCAAGCAGCTCACCAGCAGTGGTCGTCTTTTGGACGAACTGCACCCGGTGCTTGTTCTTCCCGTCCTCGTCCACTCCGATATGAACGTTCTCGTAGGTGTGCCAGTCCAGCGTGGCAGTGTTGGAAACCGCCGCCGGACACAGCGACCAGTTTTGCAGCCCCCCGCACCGTTTGCAAGAACCCTCCAAGCAGGGCATGTCGTGGTGGTCCTCGTGCTCTCCGTTCGACCGCTGTCTTGGACACAGCAGCGATGCCGTGAAACCGGAGGTTGACCGTCCCACCTCCACTCGGCCACACTTGAAGTCCGGGAAAGCAGGAAATGGTTTACGGGCAGACAGCCGTGCCCGAAGGCCTCCAACGCGAGGGCAACACGACGCGTCCGTGCACTTGCAGCCGGAGTGGCCCACCTCCTGGAAACGAGCATACGCCTCCACCACCAACCGCATATCCTCGTGGTACCTGCAGCAGCAGGAAATGGTGTCCCTTCGGGTGAGTCGTTGCACTTGCCTCGGCTTCCGAGTCTCAAAAGATCGGAGTTCGATCTTTTCGGCGGGAAACTTCTTCTTGAACTTGCGGAACACCTCCAACTGTGTCATTTCCAACCACTGCTTCGACACCTTCTCCACGCTTCCATCAATATGCCGCAGCTGGATCACGTCCCGTTTACACGTGGACACCCGACTGATCCCAGCACTCAGCCAGAAGGCTTGGATCTTGTGGGTCAGCTCCGCGCTTATAGCACGGTTGGCCATGTGCAGGTTTTCCAGGACCAACCCTGCCAGAAGACCGGCATTAAGCCGTTGCGCTGTCCCAAGGGCAGCTCCCAACAGCAAGTTGCGGTGCCCAACGAGTCCATCCTTCACCACCTTCACATTTATCCCTAAGATGCTTGCAACAGCACCCTCAACACCCTCCACGTCTCTGCCAAATACCATCGCTGCGCCCGCCATGCGCGTGGCAGCGTTCTGCCTGGAACCATATCCAGCTAGAGCGGCGAACGATGCCCGCAAGCTCGACACGATCGTTCCTCCTACGCGATCCTCCTCTGACAGAAATCTTAGCCGCACAGCTTCTATCTCTTCCGCGGGTAAGGTGCGCACAAAGTTCGAGAGCGCCCCACCAATAAGATGCGGCTTGTTCATGAAAACCTCCTTGAGCTTGTTGTTCCAGTGTTGTATACTTCCATGCGGCACCAGGCAACCCACCGCTGAGGCTCCTGCGGAGGCTGCTGTGGCGCCTAAGGGACCCAGCGTCGATTTCACCCGTGCTTGAGGCGCAGAGACCTCCACCGCGTCCTTGCCCAAGTCTAAACGCTTCCTAGAGCGAGCTTCCCTCCTTCGCGCATTCTGATCAAGGCGCCTTTTCTTAACGGTACTGGTAGGTGTGGGCGCATTCCTCGCATTCCTCCCAACCCCACCTGCCTGCAGCACGCTAGGATCTCTGCTCGGTTTATTCCCAGTTAACACATTCCATTTATCGACGAACTCCGAGATCTGCCCCGCTAGTTCTGTTGCATGATCCACATTCGTTGGTGCAATAGGAAACTCCAAAGGCAAGTTCCGCGCCATGTCGCCGAGGCTCATGAGCCATGGCAATACATCCACAAGGTAAGAAGGAGGAGGCATCCCTTTTCGAAAAACGCCACTCATAAGCGGCAAACATGTAAGGAGTCTACGGGCGAAAGCACGCCTTCAATTAACATATTTGCATGTCTGAACTTTTGCACGGACTCCCACATGCATCAGGAATATGAATAGTCCTTTCACGAAAAGTATCCGTGGCGTAAGTATCGCCCCCAGGATGGAATGACTGTTCGATCGTGGGGGCGATTCGCCATTTCTTGATTTATCACCCGGACATGTCAAATTTGACGTAGCGTGTGTATCGCACCCACGATCAACTGCTGCGTCGATCGTGCGGGCGATTCATAAATTTCGATTCAAGATTCGATCGTGTAATGATTTATCACCCGGACATGTCATATTTCACGTGGCGTGTGTATCGCACCCACGATCAACGAATTCGTCGATCCTGCGGGCGATTCATAAATTTCGATTCAAGATTCGATCGTGTAATGATTTATCACCCAGACATGTCATATTTCACGTGGCGCGTGTATCGCACCCACGATTAGGTGATGAGCTGATCGGGAGGGCGATAATGCATATCAGATAATTTAATTGAAATTCCGTCACGACACCGTAAGCATGTCAGGCCAAAAGTCCGATACCTGCGCACAGGAAGCTCGAATCGGCATGTCGGTTCGCCCACACGATCAAAAGATGGGATGATCGGGAGGGCGATAATGTATATCAGAGCCCTCCCCCGACATCTTACAACTGAACGAGACCCCTAAAAACCGTAAGCATGTCGGACCAAAAGTGCGATATCTGCTCACTGAGAGCTCGAGTGCTTGTAACGGTAACGCCAACCTGCGAACTGTACGCTATCTGCGACCATAGCACTTTCTTCGCGTGTTTTCGTTGCGCAATTGACGTTTGGATCGAGGACGAAGGCATTGACGGTTACTTTGGTATAAATTGGGAGCTAATATTCTAATAATGAAGCAGAACAGATTCACCTATGCAGCAGCGGTTGGGGCAGCCGTGCCAAACGCTTTAAGGCGCAAGTCAGATCGGAAGTCAGAGCGGAAACTGGTGGAAGGTGTCGCCGAGAGTGAAGGAGTACCCGCCTGCAATGTGGAAGGGTGCCCCCATCCCGACGACTCGTTGGATCGAACGAGGCTGGCGTTGGCGACCTGCGACATGTGCTCCGACTCCTTCCACGTTGGGTGCGCGTCGCGCCAGCTCACACCGTCAGGGGAAAAGCGGTTTCCAGGGGAATGCGGGCGCTGCGGGATCCTGGCCCGCCTGTTCTGCCTCTTTTGCGGAATGGGTTCGGAGAATCACTTCCCAGTGCTTGTTACCTGCGCGACCTGCAAGCGCGGGTTCCACAAGAACTGCCGAAAATCCGGAGACAGCCACTCTTCAACATGCGGGCGCCATCTCTGCGTTGGACAGCCTCCTGTCAAATGGGCGTGCACGGCCTCGCCGAACCCTGATGATCGATGGGCAGGCTGCTGCGGATACTGGTGCTGCTGCTGCCAGCGCGGAGAAGGCTGAGGGAATGGCAGCGCAGCAGCAGGCTGCTGCAAACATGGACGAAGCTCCGTTACAGGAGGCGCCCACGTTCGCAGCCGTTGTTCGCGCAGAACCAGGAGGCGGGCTGGTGGAGAAGCATCAGTTGTCGCTAATTTCTAAGAAGGAGGCAGGCGATGCCGACGCAGCAGCACCGCCTGCAGCTGCCACCGCAGCAGCACCGCCTGCAGCTGCCACCGCAGCAGCACCGCCTGCGGCTGCCACCGCAGCAGCACCGCCTGCGGCTGCCACCGCAGCAGCACCGCCTGCAGCTGCCACCACAGATGCACCGCCTGCAGCTGCCACCGCAACAGCACCGTCCGCAGCAGCACCGTCAAGACCCGCGCTCTTCCACGCGCCTGCTGTGAAGGCCCCGGTTTCACAGGACATGCCTGCTGTGGAGGCCCCTGATCCTCAGCACAAGTCTGCTGAGGATCAGCCAGTTGCAGAGCAGGGCACGGCTGCTGCAGAGACGCCTGCTGCCGTGGACGTGCCTGCTGTGGAGGCCCCGGTTTCACAGGACATGCCTGCTGTGGAGGCCCCTGATCCTCAGCACAAGTCTGCTGAGGATCAGCCAGTTGCAGAGCAGGGCACGGCTGCTGCAGAGACGCCTGCTGCCGTGGACGTGCCTGCTGTGGAGGCCCCAGTTTCAAAGCATCAGTCCGCTGGGGAGGTGCCAGATACAGAGGAGGGCACAGATGCTGGAGAGACGCCTGCTCCTAAGGTGCCTGCTGCGGAGGGGGCAAAGAATGCGGAGGAGCAGCCTCACTTCACAAAAGGCGTGCTGCTGGACGAACACTGGAGGCATAGGCTTGCAGAGGGTGGGTATTGTGTCGGTCAATTGCAGGACACGATATCCGCTAAGGCTCTGGTTGCAGAGTTCCAGAAGGATTTGGCTCCAAACTCCGCGTTCAGAAACAACTTCAGGGCGTTCAAGAAGAAGGCCAATGGGGAGCTGGACACCCTGAAGGACCCGAAGAGGTGGATCGGGAACCTGGTGGAGGGCACGCCGTTTTACAAACGGTTTGAGCAGGTGGCTGAGGACGTCGTGGCTGCGGTGGGGGACACGTTCGGGAAGCTGGAGGTGCCGAAAGGTGACATGGCGCGAACCGCCCTGCTCACCTACCCGGCGGCGTTGGTTCAGGAGAAGCATCGGGACTATGGTGCGCTGTCCGTCATGCTTGTCCTAACGGACATGTACCCGTTTACGGTGTACCCCCAGTCGCATAAGTTGGGGGATGGGGCCACCCCGGACACCCTTCGGCCGGTGACCTGCTTCCTGCCGGCAAAGAGCGTGGTGATCTTTGACGGCAGGCTAATCCACAACGCGGTGGAGATGCACGGTGGAACTTTTCGTGCGTCGGCGCACACCTACATTACAGCGGCGGAAGACCTCTTTCCGGAAAACACCACTTTTCCGGTCACTGGATCCGCCACTGTAACAAGGTCGCCCTGGGAGTTTGTGGTTGGGCATGACCCTTGCAGAAGAAAGCATTATGACTCGCAAGGAATTGAGCGAGCCACTACCTCGGAGCCTTCCCAGGCAATGACAGCCCTGGAGCGGGAGATCGACTTCGCGAACGCGATCAATGAGGTTGACGAGGATATGGGGAGGAGTGTGGTGCTTGGGGAGCCACAGGAGTATGATGCGTGCCTGGCGTTGCGGGAGCTTCTGAGGGATACGGTGGCTTTTGGGAGGGTTGTGTACCACGAACAGCACAAGGAGGTGGTCTGGATTGGTGGCCCCATCGTGAAGCCAAGGGAAGGTGCAAAACAAGGGACGGCATGCTGGGTATATGGGCCGTGGCTTGTGGCGGATCCAGTGGGGAGTAAGATTCCGCGGAGGAGGGTGCTGTTCCGCGCTACGGCGTTGAACAGCAAGCTAAGTTTGATAACACAAGCCAGGGATTGGGAGGTAG
Source organism: Cymbomonas tetramitiformis (assembly GCA_001247695.2). Lineage (NCBI taxonomy): Eukaryota > Viridiplantae > Chlorophyta > Pyramimonadophyceae > Pyramimonadales > Pyramimonadaceae > Cymbomonas > Cymbomonas tetramitiformis. Next base: position 11,719 of record LGRX02031337.1, read on the forward strand.
TATACTACGACAACATCAACGAGGAAGGAGGCTTTTTTGATGAGGCATACAATTCCTTTAAGCACGGTCTGGTGGAGGAGGGGGTGATTCGGGTGATGAAAAGTTTGCAGGCATATGGGAAGGGGCATGCGGAGACGTTGACCGGCGAGTTGAAGCCGCCGGTGACTGCAGCAGCAGCAGCAGCAGCAGCAGAAGCGGAGAAGAAGGAGAAGGAGAAGAAGGAGAAGGCTGCAGCAGCGGAGAGGGAGAAGGAGAAGAAGGAGAAGGCTGCAGCAGCGGAGAGGGAGAAGGAGAAGAAGGAGAAGGCTGCAGCAGCGGAGAGGGAGAAGGCGAGGAAAGAGAAGGCTGCAGCAGCGGAGAGGGAGAAGGCGAAGAAAGAGAAGGCTGCAGCAGCGGAGAGGGAGAAGGCGAAGAAGCTCCGGGCGGAAACCCTGTCTGGGATAAAGATGGCATTGGCAATTCCTCGGGGGACTAAGCGTGGACGGGGAGGTAGCCCCGCGGGCACTGAGACCCCTGTTTGGGGTAAAGGACCGGAGCCAGGCACCAGGGTGAAGGCGCGGAGGACAGGCGCTGAGGGGAACATCTCCGAGACTCTCCCCGCGTTCGGCTCCACTCAGAGAGTGCCTGAGGTTTGTGACCCACTGCAGTCTTTGAGACGAACGCGCTCGCAGCAGGCAGCGGCGGCAGCAGTGGAGGGTGGCTCCGACAGGAAACGCAGGAGCCCTTGTCCAGTTCATGGCCCTCGTGCTGCACAGTCGGAGCCGGACGAATTGTCGGACACGGACACGGAGCAGGCAGAAGCAAGCATACCAAGAGGGCCGTTGTCTGCGCGAGCCCCGCTGGCATTGGAGGAGCTGGATACGCAGGTGGGTACTCCTTCAGGGCCTTTCGAGCACTCCCCTGGGGGAGTGCTCGATCCCCTAAACCTCTTCAACGATTCAGTGGGCCGCAACACGCCCATTGACAGCCGGATGCATCATCATAGTGCAGACGCCGCGGAGCTGTTTAACAGGGAGCGCGCGGCGACGGGGAGCCTGACGACGGACTTGGCCAGGCCACAGTCGGAAGGTTGGGAGGGGCGAAGGGAGGTGACACCGAGCTCAGCTGAACCTCCGGTGTTGGCGTCGAAGGCCCGTCAGGCGGAGATTGCCGAGTTGGAGGCTCAGGTGAGGATCCAGGCCTTGAAGATGCAGTTGGCGCAGGGGGCAGCCGCCTTGGCCCAGGCAGGGATTGCGTCGGCTGCCTCCCCAGGGCCGGAGGTAGGTGCCACGGCAGCTGCCACGGCAGCAGCACCGCAAGCGGCGGCCACGGCAGCAGCATCTCCTGCCGCGGCCACCGCAGCAGCACCGCCTGCAGCTGCCACCGCAGCAGCACCGCCTGCAGCTGCCACCGCAGCAGCACCGCCTGCGGCTGCCACCGCAGCAGCACCGCCTGCAGCTGCCACCACAGATGCACCGCCTGCAGCTGCCACCGCAACAGCACCGTCCGCAGCAGCACCGTCAAGACCCGTGCTTTTCCACGCGCCCAGCTCCCCTGGTGAGACTGCTCCGCCGGAGATGCCATATGAGTGGGTGTATGGTGGGGTTTATTATAACTCGGATAGCGTACCTCCCCAACATCACGGGCGCGCCCTCGCCGCCCTCCCCCAGTACCCGCCCATGATGCTGGGGCTGGACCCGTATCCTGCGCAGACCCCGTATGCGCAGACCTATCGGGCACCCCACGGCCGTGCGGCCCATGATGCCATGCCAGGTTATGCGTTGGCGGGGCAGCAGCAGTACCCTGAGCAGCTGGTCACGATGCCTTTACGGCAGGCGATGAGGCTGAATGCAGCCTTGTCAAGGCAGCTTCCGCCTGAGTGGTCCTCACAGCCGCGGCAATCATGGGACCCGTTTTATGGACCTGGCATGCGCCGCCCCTAGATATGGTTAAATTGGAGCCTGTGCATCAGCCTAAAAAGCATGTGAAGCTGTGAATCAGCCTAGAAGAGATATATTCCGAAAAGAGATTTTCTCTCACACACTTAAAAGCATGTAAAAATAAAGCTATTTTTATTGAAATGCTATGCAGTGTGCCTATTGGCAATGAGATGTGAAGAGCAAAAGAAATGCAAATGTTTCCTGAAAAGTGTTAGGTTATGGGTCCAACACGCTTCCATTGCGCTCCAGCTAATCGTTATCCAAATAACAAATTATATTCATGTTTTGATAATGACAGGCTTGTGTTCCTCGTGATGGCAACTCGTATGCAATTACAAATTTCCAACTGAAACAGGCCTGGAGACCACGAATATGCACACTTCGCACGCATGAGTATATAATATACGTACATGTAGAACGCCAAAACAGGCCCGCAACTTGCCGAAACATGCCAAAAATCGATTTCTGTTGAAATTTGGGCCCAAAAATATTTTTTTCCGAGAATTTCAAATTGCGATTCCCATCAGGAGTGCTTAGGTGATATGTGAAAACCCTCATTTCCACGAATATGTGCACTCCACACACGCCGAGTGGCGTAGAACGCCAAAACAGGCCCGCGACAGGCCGAAACAGGCAAAAAAATCGATTTCTGTTGAAATTTGGGCCAAAAATATTTTTTTTCCAAAATTTCAAATTGCGATTCCCATCAGGAGTGCTTAGGTGATATGTGAAAACCCTCATTTCCACGAATATGTGCACTCCACACACGCCGAGTGGCGTAGAACGCCAAAACAGGCCCGCGACAGGCCGAAACAGGCAAAAAAATCGATTTCTGTTGAAATTTGGGCCAAAAATTTTTTTTTTCCAAAATTTCAAATTGCGATTCCCATCAGGAGTGCTTAGGTGATATGTGAAAACCCTCATTTCCACGAATATGTGCACTCCACACACGCCGAGTGGCGTAGAACGCCAAAACAGGCCCGCGACAGGCCGAAACAGGCAAAAAAAACGATTTCTGTTGAAATTTGGGCCAAAAATTTTTTTTTTCCAAAATTTCAAATTGCGATTCCCATCAGGAGTGCTTAGGTGATATGTGAAAACCCTCATTTCCACGAATATGTGCACTCCACACACGCCGAGTGGCGTAGAACGCCAAAACAGGCCCGCGACAGGCCGAAACAGGCAAAAAACCGCGATTTTCGACCGATTTGAGCCAAAAAAATATTTTTTTTCAAAATTTCAAATTGCGGTGACCATCAGGATTAATTACGTGATATGTGAAACCCCTCAATTCCACGAATCGCTGCACTCCTCACCCGCATAATGGAGTAGGACGCCAAATCAAGCTAAAAACAACGGTTTTTCGGCGATTTCACCCTGAAAAAATATTTTTTTGGGAAAATGAAAAAAAGTTGTATTTTTTAAATTCCTGCGATTCCACAGCGATTACATAACATCATAGAAATATTCCATTATAGTTGTGACACATACTTAAGCCATTCTCACTCGTGCGACGGCTCATCGTTCGCCAGGAAGTCACACGGTGTTCGTGTTGCCCGGCAGCACAACATGTCGTTGTAGCCCGGCAGAGCATGTACGGCCTGGGGTTGCTTACCTATGCCTGTGATGTGTGTATGTACCAGAGGGAGCCATGGACCACACGCAGTAGTGTGCAGTACCCGGTGTGTCGCTCGTTACGACAATGGTTGGTGGTGCCGGTGCCGAAGGACGGAAAATGTTTCATCTGGGCCTTGGCGATGGCTGTCTACGGCACTCGGGATGTGACTCGTGGAGCCGTGGCGGTGATAGCGGCTCGCATTGCCTGGGGTCATACGCAGACCGGCATCCGGCACGAGCAACAACGCCAACTGTGCGAAGAATACAATTGTCACTGGGGATACTTGACGGGCAGCACACTGAGGATCTACTCGGAATGTAGATATGAGAATGTCCTCCCGCTGAGCCTCAGCACACCTTGTCACGTAGACCTAGTACAATTTAGAGGGAAGCGACCCTCCTTGTGTAGGATTTCCGAGCTACGTTCAATCGGGATCTCGGTACAGTACACCTGCTCAACGGATGTTGAAGCTTCCATCGATCTAACCATCTAATCATCGTAAGCTCCTTGTTATATGGAATGTTATATGCTGGCGTGAAGCGATTCCAGAAGCTACTTGTTGCCAATCCTTTTGGGGACCCTTGTGGGGATCCCAAGTTCCCAATCCTTTTGGGGACCACTCGAGGGCACCTTGCGTGTACCGATTGCCCGCTCGCTGCCTTGTGCCCGCCGGTACACTTCGTGTTAGTGCATTCCAACCGATGGTAATGTTATCAGCGGCTCAAGCGACCAAGGAGATCAAAGCCTATCGGCGCAGATATGCGGGAATGGACAGTGCCGCGACACCCCACGACATCTTAGTGGCCTATGCGACACCTCTGGTAGGGACTTCGATGTTATCAGCGGTGGCCACCAGCGAGAATTTGGAGGACCCTTCAATCTCCCCCGAGTGGAGAAAGAAGTTTCAAAAGCTGATCGAGTCCTTTTCACCTCGAGTAATTCGCGAAGCGCTGCCCAACTTTGACGCCCTGCGAAAAGATGAAGTGGCCCACGTGAGACTGCAAGAGGGATGGAATGGCATCGCGCCCGCTAAGAGGCCCTACAAGATGTCCATGGTGGAGCTGACTCAATTGCGAGAACGCCTGGATGAACTCCTGAGCAAGGGCTACATCAGACCTTCCTCAAGTCCGTTCGCTGCACCAGTGCTGATGGTTCCCAAGCCTGGGAAACCTGAAGTACTCAGAATGGTCTGCGACTTCCGAGCCATCAACAGCCTGACCGTCAAGGACAAATATCCACTTCCCGACATTCAGCAGTTGTTCGACTCCATGCATGGGGCCAAGTACTTCTCCTCCTTCGATGCGGTCGATGGGTTCTGGCAGATGGCTATGGCGTCTGAGGATGTGGAAAAGACTGCGTTCACTTCTCCCTATGGCTCGTATGAGTGGTTGGTGATGCCCATGGGGTTGACCAACAGTCCTTCCTGCTATCAGAGACGCATGCAGCGCGCTCTGGGACATCTTCCTTTTGTAAGAATATTCCTGGACGATTGTATCCTCTTCAGCAACACCTTGGAGGAGCATCTTTCCCATCTCCAGCAATTTCTCGAAGTCTGTGAGAACCAGGGTATCTACCTCAAAGAGTCTAAGTGTCAACTATTGCAGACCCAGATACGCTTTCTGGGGCACGTGATTTCACGAGAAGGAAGTCAACCTCAACATGACAAGCTGGCCGCCATCAGGGACTGGCCCGCTCTGGAAAACGCCACGCATGTGCGCCAATTTTTGGGGTTGGCTGGGTACTACCGGCGGTACATGCTGGGCTTCTCTGAAGTAGCACAACCCTTGACTCAGCTCACCAAAGGGGATGTCGCTTGGCTATGGGGACCCATGCAGCGTTGGGCCTTCGAGGAGATTAAGAAGGCGCTATGTTCTTCACCCACTCTGGCGCTACCCGATATGAAAGCGGCGGCCGAAGGACGGCATCCTTTCGTGGTACAAACTGACGCCAGTGGAGTGGCACTAGGGGGAGTACTGATGCAAGACGTAGGAAATGGATTGCAACCTATCGCCTTTGAGAGCAGACAGTTTAATGGAGCCGAGCAGAACTACCATGCTGGCGAAAGAGAACTCTGCGCTCTCCATCACTGCACTACGCAAACTTGGCGACACTACCTCATCTGGACTGAGTTCCAATTGCAGGGTGACCACAAGCCCCTAGTCTGGTTAATGGCACCCGGACAACCTCTCAGCCGACGCCAAGCCCGATGGTACATGGATCTAGTGGAGGTAGGGGTACCCGAGATGGAATACATCCCTGGGGCGCTACTCTGGGTTCCAGACGCTCTGTCCAGGCGACCCGACTACAAGGAAATTTCCGCGAGAGAAGGACTGGTAGAAGCTGGCTTTGTGCATCCGGTTACTGGGAAACCGCAGCGACCTCCCTCGGCCGCAGACACTGCCAGCAAGTTTCGACCTGCAGCTGGTAAAGAGTCCCGCCAAGGACGCGCGCCCCTGGGAGTGGTAGATCCCAACAAGTTGAAGGAGCGCAAGTCCAACAGCGCCAAGACCAAAGATCCTGAACCAGTCCTCGCGTACAGTGGGACTCTCACCTGGATGGACTCCCCTCAACTCTGGATGGACGCCTTACATACCCTGCAGCTGGCCGAAACTGGGTACGAGAAAGCAACCCTGGCAGTTCAGACGCGCTCTGGCAAACTGACAGCATCCTCACCCCCTTCTCCCAGGAAGACCCCTGTTGATTTCTCAGCAACGCCGAAGTGCAGCGAGGCTTCAACCAGACTCCTGGAGCCCAGCGATCGACAGGACTGGAAGTTCCGGGCGGACATGTTCGACTTCTTGAGTCAAGAATATGGACCTTTCGAGGTGGACGCCTGTTGCGACTTGGGAGGAAAGAATCGTCAGGTCAACCGCTACTGGACGGACTGCTTGAAGGAAAACTGGCGAGGGTTGAACGTCTGGTGCAATCCTCCCTTCTCCTCCAACCATTTGACCATCGAGGCCGTACTGAGGAAATATGTGGAAGAATGGCGTCTGGACCCTGAGAATACTTCAGCTCTCTTCGTCCTTCCTGACTTTCAGTCTCGCATGCCACAGTGGCGGCAGTTGTTCAGATCTGCGGGAATGAGAGTGGAGTACATTATTCCTACCCATGACGCTCAAGGAGAACCTGTGCAGATGTTCGCCGCCCCGGATGGAGCCCTTCTGGATCTTCCTTGGCCCCTGCTAGTGGTGTACGCCCCGCCAGCTCGACAGCGTGTCAAGCGGGAAAGGAAAACGAGTTCCCCCCCTCCTATCGTGCGTACTGGAGAAGCGGCCAGCGTTCGAGACCTGCATCAGCAGATATCAGGAGGCCAGTTCCTCAAAGCGCTGCAAGCGGAATATGGGCGACCTGGTCCCCTTCAGACTTTAAGGAAGGAAATCCAAGAAGCTCCGCATCAACGCACTCGTGACTTCTGCGTAGTGGGAGATGTGTTGTGGAGGGTGAGCGCTGGGCGCTATCAGTTGGTACTGGGAGAAGATTCACCCCTCCGTGAGGTAGTGCTGCAAGAGGCGCATGCATCTGTTTCAGCTGGACACGCGGGCAGGGACAAAACTCTGGAACGAGTACTGCGACGCTTCTGGTGGAAAGGGGCAGCAGAAGATGTGGGACGCTGGGTTTCATCTTGCACTATCTGTCAAGCGGTGCGACCGAGAAATTCCTACCCGGATGGATTGCTGAACCCACACACTATTCCTACGCGACTATGGCAAGTGGTCAGTGTGGACTTTGTCACTGGACTGCCAGTCACGGCGCGGAATCACGATGCCTTTGCTACTTTCACATGTAAGCTCAGCAAAATGGTTCACATCATCCCGTTGAACTTCCAGGACAGCTCCTCTGAGGTTATCGCTCGAATCTACTTCGACCACATCTGGAAACTACATGGCACCCCTATGAAGATTGTCTCTGACCGCGACCCTCGTTTTCAGGATGCTATGTGGAAGGAATTGATGAGACTTATGGGAACTAAAGTGGCCTCCACCACGCCTTACAACCCTCGTTCGGACGGACAAGCTGAACATACCAACCGCGTGGTAGAAGACATGCTAAGGTCCTTCGTAGGCAGCAATTCAGAGGACTGGGATTTGTGGTGTGCCAACGTAGAGTTCGCCATAAACGATACGCGGAGCGATGTAACCGGCTTTACCCCGTTTGAGTTGGTCTTGGGGCACTCGCCTATGTCGCAACTGGACTTGTTCCTGCAAGCGGCTGCTGGACAACACTCCAAGCGTAAGGGTGGAGAAGGTACGGCACAAGATATGGCTAGTAAATTCGCGGCTCAACTAGAGGACGCCCGCACTAAGCTAGAACTGGCACAGCAACGCCAGCGACATCAGTTTGACCAGCGTCACACCGCCAAATCCTTTCAGTTGGGAGACTTGGTCTGGGTAGATGCCAAGCATCTCACGGAAAATATCATGAACCGCGAATCCTTCAGGAAGCTGGGACCTCGCTGGCACGGGCCCTTACCCATCACCGAGAGGTTCTTCAGTGACCAGCAGCGAGAGCTACCCGAAATTGACAGAGGTGCTCCGGTGGCTTACCGGCTCAAGTTACCCCCTAAATGGCGTATCCACGATGTTTTTGCGCAGCATCGCCTCAAGGAATACCGCACCGCGGATGAAGCCTTTGCGCTGCGTCGACAAATACCTACTCCTGCCAAGGTTCTCGTGGATGGACAATCCCAGACCCATGTGTCTAAGATTCTGGCTCGAAGAGTGAAACCTATGAAAGGAGGCAAGGAAGTAGAAGAATTTCTGGTTCGCTGGACTGGGTACTCTAATGCTCATGACTCCTGGAAGACCCGTGAGTCGTTAAACTACGGGGGTGAACTCGAACAGCTCACGGAGTTCGAACAACTGAGACTATCACGAGAAGGACAAGCCCGGGAAAAAGCCTTACAGGAGGTCAGAATGCAGCGGAAGCAAAGGCGGGAACGCGCCGGAGCTCTAACTTTCCTAGGACCTCCCCAAAGATGCTGATGTAACGAAGTGGACCAAGGAGATGAAGAAGTCCTTGGACGGGAAGTGTAAAGCAGGGGAGAAGTCCTCTCCGGAGGCCTTTCGGCCAGTTTTCGAGAAAACATTTGTTTTTTCTTGTTTTGACATCTTTTTGCATACTTAAGGGTCAAAATTCTTTCGGCCAATCTTCGGCCAAACCCTCTTTTTGGGAGACTCTCTCGGCCAGGGGCCGGTCAATCGCGACAGGACTTCTCCCCTGGTGTAAAGGGATCGCGTGGGCGGACAACGTGTACGGAGCAATGTTCGAAATGGAGCACGCGGGCGGTGTCCTCTCCGGCTCAATTGGCCGATCAGTGCATGCCCTCACCAACGACGAATGGTCAAGCGACCATGATTACTACTTCATGGTGGCGGGGCACGATGATGGCAGCCACCTCCCCGTAAAAGTAGCCGCGGTGTACATGGAGTTCGCTCCCTTCCATGCCGAGTTTGACTCTCGCCCTGAGAACAAGAATCGGCTTGCCAAGATGCACGTGCGCACCGTGCCGAATGTGCACGTTTCCGAGGAGGGGCTCGTGTACATCACCTCTACCGGAGAAGCGTTGCCTATGGACAAGCTGCCGGAGCTGCTAAAGAAGCGTTCCACGGTCCCGGATGCCTTGCGCCTCGACCTGGCGGCCGAGGCTGCTTCGAGCGGCCAACGACGACATCAGCCGCGGACTGCAACCAGGTGCGTGACTCACTCTCTTTATTAGTGTGTTGGCAATTCCTCGAATCAAGTCGGCCTACAGGTGTTTTAGGGTGAGAGTGGGGAAGGGGGGCGGGGGGGCTGATACAAGATGTGCCCCACGCTTTCCTTCGCAGGCGTGCAGCCGACGATGTGCGAATTTGAACCTTCACCCGAAACGAAGACATGTGCCGCGGAAGTCCGAAGAGATGCGGCGCGGCAGATCTGCGCACCTCTTAAAGCAAGCTGAGACGGCATGTTGTATACAGTGTGTAGGCAGTAGTACTGTAGTTAGTACCTGGTGGAATGCGCGCCGATGGCACAGCCAACAAACTTATACCTAGGACACTACCCAAACATTGCCCTATTTACGCAGTGCACACCCCCTACCTACAACTGGAAGGTGGGCGAACAGGGCTGTGTTCGTGCAATGTTCTAACACCCTAGCAAGTGTTTTTCAAGCAGGATTTCGGCTGGGTTACTCACGGAAGACGTCTCTCCTGTGTTGCGCCGCCTCCTTCCCCTCCTTTTTTGCGCTTTCTGAAGATTTTTAACTGAATCCCCTGTGGACTTCACCTTGGCCATCGCAAGGGCGAAGCGGTCAAGCCCACTCCCCTTCTTGCTTTCGGCCCCCGGATCCTCCTCCTCCTCCTCCTCGTCCGTGTCCTCGGAGCCACCGCTCTCGGAGTCGGACGCATTTAAAAGCGCATACTTGCGCTTGTATTGCCGGTACTTTTCCTTGTCCGCGAGCTTGCCCATTTTCGCGCGGGCAAATTTAAATTGGTCGTACGATAACATGCCGCTCGGCATTTTTCAAATCACTTACGTTTCTAGGGAGGGAGGTGGTGCTTCGCAGGCAGCAGTAAATTTTAGCCTTAAAACGGTATCGCTCGCTTTAATAAACCGTTTTGACTTCCTGCAAGGTAAAGCACCACCTCCCTCCCTATCCGTTCCACGCAGTACGCCGCCTGCGTTTCCGTGGATCGATGAGAAGGGGAAGGGAAGCGGGATTCGCGGTCACTCGACGTCAACGCATTTCGTATTCGCATCGGACGCCCCAATTTGAAATTACTTTGGCACTTTCGATCGCCAGGCGTTGGATTCGTCGATCAGTCGGATTCGAATCGCGCCGCGCGCATGACCATGCCCCAGGGCAACGCAAGTTTCCGTCGTCTTCTAGTTTTGTTTTTTGTTCTCGCAAGTTGAAGTTCCACATAATAAAGGCCTTTTTTCCAAAGGCCTTTACAACCTTTCAACAAACCGTTTTCACCATTGTAGTCTGCGCCCAAGCCCCCTTCTTTTGAGCTCAACTTTGTTTTTTCACCAAAATGACCGATTTTTTTGGCACGCCCGCCTGCACCCTAAGGTATGGTCTAGACATGACCATGTTTGGGTCGTTTCCCCATTGGGTTTTGCATTTGGGGCATTGATTTGGGCTATGTGCGCCGCTGAAGATGTCTACCTTGTGTTCGCGTGAATGCTGTTCGAACCGGGCCATACCAGGGCAATTCTACTCAGGTACAAGGTAAACATCTTCAGCGGCGCAACACAACGTGGTTTGCCTTGTTTTACTGCCAACATTGCCCAAAAATGGCCAAGTTTGCCACGTGTTTTTAAACACAGATCAAACATGGTCCGTTTTATGTACGTCTTGCCCAATGTTGGCAGTAAAACAAGGCTAACAAGGCCGTGTTTCACCATCTCGGCTGTTGAAACTGCTTAGGTAGGGCCATGTTTACGCCATACTTATGATGGTACAGCAGGTTACGTACGTGGGCAAAAGCGGTTTGCAGGCACAATAGGCGATGACATCCCGCGCACAGAGATTGGCGCAAGGTGGGATTCCGGAGGAGAGACGGAAGGTCAATCCCGCGAAAAGAGCCACTGTTGCATATCGCTTGGCAAATTCTCCGGGTGAGGGCGATGGGTTGACGACGCCGCCGCGTGCGGACGATGCCTTCAAGAGGCAACGTGTCCTCGAATGGGATGCCAATCCCACGAATGGGTTTATAGATTTAGTTGAGGAACTCTTTTGGGATGGAATCATTCTGACGGAAGAATACGACAATCATCCGGCACGCGCCACCTTCACTGACATTGAACGCGACGGCATGACCGGGTAGGGCCCTACCTGCCTTGCTCTCGGGACGAACCCGGGGCGGGCATTGCCCTACCTGCAATGGGAAGGGGCCAGGTATGGCCGTGTTTTGACGTGTTCGCTGTAGGTCGGACCGAAAAGCACGGAAATTCCTGCCACATGCGACCTTGTGCGCCGGAGGCCCTGGCCAAATTTTTGCTTTCCCTACCTCGCCTGTGTGATGTTAAACTTTCATTGTGGTTCGTCGACTAAGGGGTGCTGCGGCACGATTACGGTACGGGTAGGGCCCTACCTGCCTCGCCCTCGGGACGAACCCGGGGCGAGCATTGCGCCCTACCTGCAATGGGAAGGGGTCAGGTATGACCATGTTTGGCCGTGTTCGCTGTAGGTCGAACCGAAAAGCACGGAAATTCCTGCTACATGCGACCTTGTGCGCCGGAGGCCCTGGCCAAATTTTTACTTTCCCTACCTCGCCTGTGTGATGTTAAACTTTCATTGTGGTTCGTCGACTAAGGGGTGCTGCGGCACGATTACGGTACGAGTAGGGCCCTACCTGCCTCGCCCTCGGGACGAACCCGGGGCGAGCATTGCCCTACCTGCAATGGGAAGGGGTCAGGTATGGCCATGTTTGGCCGTGTTCGCTGTAGGTCGGACCCCCATGCCGAAGACATTGCAGCCACAGCTATTACTTCGCCCCCATGTACCCATACACCCAACTCCGAAGCCAACTCCGACCGCCGCGACATGGACTCAGACGACTCCATGCTGCCAGGTCAGCGGTCAAACAAGGACTCGGACGACTCCTCGTTGCCAGGCTTGCTTTCAAGCACTGCCTCCGACAACTCCTCCTTGCCAAGCCAGCGCTCAGACACGGACTCGGACGACTCATCGTTGCCAGACCTGCATTCAGGCAGTGACTCGGACGATTCCTCGTTGGCAAGCCAACTTTCGGATCCAAGGTGACATTCCGTAAGCTTGATTGCGTGCTGCATTATGCAAGGACATGTTTATACATAAACAAGGGTAAGTAGGGCCTTATCTACCATGTTTCTATACTCAAGTACTGATCAAGCATGGCCATGTGTATACATTAACAAGGGTAAATAGGGCCCTACCTATCATGTATCTATGCTCAAGTCCTGATCAGACATGTCCATTGCTGAAACGATGTGGGCATGACCCTACTAACACATTTCTGATTCTTTTGCAACAGGCAACGCAATGTCACCATCCATTCCTTCATGCCCCATTCAGGCGAAGAGAAGAAAACGGTGTGCACGCCGCAAGAGTTTTTCGACATGGTGGCAAATGCGAAGGGCCACCGTTCGAGAATATGGGAGTGCATCGCCGATACACTCTACCTAGAGGACCATCCGGCGAACATCGAGTATGCCGGCCACCGTTGGGCATTGGAACCTCCCGTCCACCGAAATCTTGCCATGATCAAAGACGCGATTTTGAAAGTGGTGAGGGACGACGACATTTGTATGGCTCCGCCGGACGAGTTGAATTTGACCAAGTCCGAGCAACCCACTTTGGATGACCACGACTCCATCAAGAGCAAGGATGTCACGAGTTCCGACGACGCCAGCCCCGATGCCGATGCCCCCCCCTCCCCACACCCGATGATGCTCTTGGCCTCCGATGCCGACTCTCCGATCTCCGAGGCCGTGGCCCAAGACGATTCCCGTGCCGATGCCACCACCTCCGCACACCCGATGGTGCTCTTGGCCTCCGATGCCGACTCTCCGATCTCCGAGGCCGTGGCCCAAGACGATTCCCGTGCCCATGACGCAGACACCGAACCCATCGTCCGCGAGGTAGCCGACGAGGCCATAATGTGTACTCCGCTAAACCCGGCGTTCCCACACCCTATAGCGAGGTATGGTTTCAAACCCGGTGTAAACATGGCGCTGTTTGTATAGGTTCTTTGGAATACACAAGGTAAGCATGGCCATGTTTGTACGCGGTTTCGTGCAGCCGCCGCCGCGGAGGTGTGGAGAACGGTCCACGCGCAAGGAACGCGGTAAAGAAGCCATGTGGTTGCAGTCGTTGCGTGGAGAACAACATCACCAAGGAAGTGTCAACGAGAACCATCTACACACACAAAAGGCTTTACGGTTGGCATTTACCTCCACAACCGGATCCGGATGCCGTGCTTCCTCTTAGGCCGCCTACCCCACATGATTCTACCGAACCTACTTTGGAGACGGATGAAGAGATGGATGAATTCGGAGAGAAGGATTGGGGAGGGGGGTCTATAGGAGATGCCGATGGTCGCGGCATATCCCCGATCCCTCCAAGTTCCCCCTTCCCGTCTGAGCCAGCAGGTGAGAACCTACTATTGAACATGGCCATACCTGCCTTGTATAGCTTCAGGTAATTGGTGAACATGGCCATGTGTGCCTAATACCTGCCCAAGGTGCTCGTTGCAGTCGCCTCCCCAACTCGGCAAGAACGTGACGACACCGCCTGTTTTCACGTGAGCGTGACCTCCACACGCACGAACGGGGAGCTCCTCAAAATCGAGTATGAGTGGGAGAAGATGATGCATTTCCTCAACCACATCGAAGGCATTGACTTCGACGAGTACGAAGGGTGGATGAAACCCGGCAATTTCGACGATATGTATCCGGAGGATGACGTGCACATCTCTCTTCATTGCGGCAACCAGTCATGGGATGTGGCATTTCCTATCGTGGAGTGCCTTGTGGGAGTGCGATCGCACCCAATGTTCATCCCCATCGAGATGATGGCATGAGTGGTACCGCACACGAGGCGAATGACGAGGAGATGGATGTAATCAACGAGATACTAAAGAGCTTGGAGGAGATGGTAAAGGTGCGACCTGAAAATAAGACAACAACCGCGGTGTCGCTTGCTGCTGCTGCACTTTGAGTTAATGTGGTTTCAGGTGAGGTTTAAGGTGAGGATATGCACTGGCTAATAAGGTACTGGGCAGACATGGTCATGTCTTGCCATTTCAAAATGTAAACAAGGCGAACATTGCCATGTTTGCACGGTTACGTGGCAATGTCCGTCCCATTTCTAAAGGTGGTGTCAGTTTCGCAGGATGCTTCTGGTAAGGAAAACCATGCCTTCATGCTCATGCTCGATCTCTTGGAATGGAACTTGGAGCATGGCCTTGGTCAAGGATCCTTTAACGACTTGTTGGAGATACTTCGTCTAAATTTGCCGAAGATGTTCCCGGAGGGCACTCTACCGAAGAACTACCAAGAGGCCATAGGACATCTATCCATGTATGGCTTGCCTTCTAAGTCGGTGGACATCTGTGTAAATGGATGTTGCAGATTCGATGGAGAGCACGCAATGTGCCGGACATGCTCGACGTGTGGCGCCGATAGATGGGCCCCGGAGATGCTCGAGAAGCCGTTGGCGAGCCGGAGAGGAAAGTCCACGTTTCATTATTGGAACCTCCCGGATCTTCTCAAAAGGAATTTTGCGCACCCGGAGCTTTGCGTGGACATGCAAGCGCACGCCCGCCATATTCCATGCGACTTGACCAAGGAGGCGATGGGAACTATGTGGGGTAAGTGAAAATTTCCAGTTCCCGATTGTGAAAGGAATGCCCTTTGAAAGCCTACTGAACATGGCCATATTTGGGCCCTATCCCTCTGGAAACCTACTGAACATGGCTGTGTTCGGGCCCTGTCCTTTTAGAAACCTACTGAACATGGCCATACTTACCTGTTTATCGCAGACAGTCCAGCATGGAGGCAACGGCGGGAAAGGTACCCCAAGTTCTTCAGCGATCCCCGCAACGTGGTGATCTTAGGATGTGCGGATCGCGCCACGGTGTGGAAGGACCTGCGCGGAGTTTTCCCGGTGACGTTTCAATACCTCAATATGCACCCCACCATCCGCGGCAAGTTCGTGAACATGGAGGTGTTTGGGATATGTAGCGGCTCGAAGCCAAAAAGCACGCAACCTATCTACGAGCTATTTGTGGACCAGCTGCTTGAGTTATGGGATGGCGTGCCGTGCTACGACATCGTGAAAAAAGAAACCTTCAACTTGAGGTGCATGTTGTTTAAGATGTTGTTTGACATCAAAGGTTTGATGGATGGCGCTTGTCGCAAGGATGTGGGGGCGTACATGGCTTGCATTGCATGCAACCTGCAAGGTTGGCGATCTAGCATCTTCAAGGGGATGCGGTATACCTTCCGCACGGAAGCCGAGCCTGGTAAACAACCTTCTCTGGTATTCCCTTGATGTACTGCACGCAAGCGACAGATATTGGTTAAGTATGGCCATGCTGTGCTAGTTTTTTTCATAGACATGGCCATACCCACGTGTAGACATGACCGGACATGGCCATGTTCGGACGGCTTCGATGATGGGTAGGGCAATGTTCACCCTGTTGCATCGCAGGTCCCGCAGAGTTTCAAAAGAGAACGGATGCCGAGATACGGCACCACGCGGCGCAGCACCAAACGCTTAAGCGGACACTTCACGATGAAGGATCTCGAGACGATGATAAAAGCTACCGGTATAAAATTTCCTTCGGAATTCTCACGCTTGCCGTATTGGGATGAGGCCAAGGACTACCTCATCGACTTGATGCACTTGATCAAGAATCTTGGAGAGCACGTCCTTGACGCCGTGATGGGAACTGACTTTGACAAGAGAACGCGAACGTGGGCGAAATCTCAAGGCATTAAACCCACATGGTGGGCAACTGGTATTTTCCCCTTTCCATAGGCCTGACCCGACGTGAACCCATCCAGCGAAACCTATGTAAACATGGCTGTGTCCAGCCGTTTTGGCTTATGAACATGCTTGAACATGGCCATATGTAGGCAGTTCTGTCCGGTTTGTTCAAAGGTTTAGCATCCATACGTGAATTATGGTCGGGTCCGACACTTGAGCAGATGCGAATGGCAACTACACCAAAAGGACATCCCCTTGGCAGATTGTCGACGTGCGCACCGCTACGGGAAGGTGCTTGAAGAGAGCCGAGGATTTCGCGAGAGAGGAAGTTGGCTT